>MU249540.1:9905-69426 GCA_018886245.1 Fusarium brachygibbosum | reverse complement strand
GCAGTTATCAAACTCCCTCTCCAAGCCTCGTTCAACGTTAAACGGAAGTTCTTTTCCTCCTATCGTTTTATATAACTCTCTCTTGAGTTGATCCGACTGCCAATGGTTGTAAGATCCTGGCGTCGTAGCTAGAAACAAATACGGTTTGGACCTGTTTTGCGAGGGCTTAGTTATATTACTAACAGGCCCAATAAGAGCCACTTTGAGGCCTCGTTCCATCGCTTTATCAGGCCAGTCGCCGCGTGGGAAAATATTGTTCCAAATTTCAGCAATCTCAAGCTGAGATCTAGTAAGCTTTTCAAGAGGATCCTTGCGGGTTAAGGCAAGCCTTCGTTTATCAAGCGGTAGTAGCCAGGATCATAGTTAGTCCGATCCGCCTTATCAGCAATTGTGCCCAACTCAGACAACAGCTGCTATACTTGTAGGGTAGGTACCTCGAATCTTCCTTGTTCCCAAATGGAAATCTTTGACGGCTGGTAACTGCCACGATATGCGCATCAGCATGTCGAAAGAACATAATGATAAATACACTCAATGTCTATGTTACTGTTCACTTTGTGTTAAGGTGCACCAGCCAGCAATAAACCAAAAGACCAAAGACTTGACCTACAAGACATCACCTCAACAAAACGTAATAACAGGTCCGTCGATACTGACGATACCTAGCCGGCGGACTGTATTGACATGCAACGAGCATAATAAAGAAACCGTTGTCATGAGGCAAGCGATTAAACATCTAAGGGCGAAACACGTAAGCTTTATCAGGCGTCCCGGACGCCTCAGACAGACGGATACGCATGGGCATTACTGGTACTGCTTTGATTGTGGCTCTAGGCTAAAAGATCATCGCAGCTCTGATTCCGATCAAGCAATGTGGGATCATCTGAAGGACAGCCACAGCTATGTAACAAAGTATCATCCTGGTCTGTCGTGGACTTGATTCTTCCATTACTCTTCTAGCCAATGGCAAGACGTCTTGTCTCCTCAGAATCTAAACAGTCTTTGCTGAATCTGATTTTCTTCTACTCATACCTGGGGATGTAGAAAACAAATAACGGATTGAGTTGTAATCAATTACGAACTATCAACGTCGATTTACATAAGCCCTGGCACAGGATAGCTTGACTATATTAGCACTGAAGTTCCAATCGTCTGTTTGAGGTGTTTTGTTCTCTAGTTGTCCCCACATGACCGGCGATCTTTCTCTGACATTCCTTCGTATATTTTAATACTAGGAAAGCTGCTTCCAGGTAGATCCTTGGCTTGGAATAACATCCAAAAAACGACTTGGTCGGAGCATAAAACCTTGCTTAACGACGCCATGGATGTTCCCAGATCGGTCGCCCAACCGCTGCTATTCATACCCAGCCGTCCCTCTCCAAGTTTGGCGGAGCATCTCCCTCATAATCTCGGATTATAGTGATTACTCTGTATAGTTTTCCTGCTCCAGGTCTGTGCCCTGTGCTGTTGCTTTTCCTCCTATATTTCCAACGCCTAAATTCCAACGGAAAATATGTTATCCTTGGAGGATGCGGAGACATCTGCCGGGGTTTATACCAGGGCAATCCGGGGCTCAGACTCTAGCGTTATTGACATCTGTATTATTGATACTTCGGATGAAGACTACAATTATGACAGGGAACTTGGTGACAGGATTAGAGAAGCGACAGGTTCCAAATCCCTATTTCTGAACCCTTCTTATGGCGGGACTTCGGTGGCATTGGATTTCGAAGAAGCTCATCTTACTTGGGAGGTCTTCGAAGCCCTTAACCGGAATGGTCATCCACCGTCATATCGATGGAAAATGCGTTAGTCACTTCGACCCGGTCGTTCGCGGGCCTGAGAAGTTGGAGCTTTTGAGTGAAACCTTATATTGATAAGAAGATAGAAATGCTTATTACGATGATGCTCAGATGGCCGCCTTGCTACAAAATATCCCTTGTTGGATTCCCGTGCCTAAAGATAGTCAACCTTCTGTATCGTCTTTCTTTTCCCTCCGACGATCAACCTGACGAGTTACATCCTCAATAATTGAACTCAGTTCCGACGATTCTACTGGATAGAAATCTGCATGCTTCTCACATTCATTTGATAGGTAAACAGAGTCTGGCCAAACATGTTGGAAGGGACGACAGAAAGCTTCTGCAAGTAGATCAGCAACGAAACTTCTATTCGATATTCTAACTGCAAATAAAATGATTATTCTCCAGAACTGGAATGGAATACTGAACTACCTTTTACTTTCTAATGATACTGGTTTTGTCTAATTCTATGCTATAGTTTGAATTCGCACCTACCTTTCTTCCTCATCACTCTAACGTCCTTTTATGTCCTTTGTCAAATAAACCTCAGGTTAACGGATCTAACCCTCCTATCGTTCCTAAATTTGTTCCACTCCGCACCAACATCCACTGTGTCTACTGGTCCGTACGTCAACACCGTGAACAAGACCAACTATGGAGTCAAGGCCAGCAATGGCACCATGGGCATTCTTTGCCCCGGTACGAAGGTTTTGATCATTCTCCGCCGGCGCAAAGACAAGGACGTTCAAGAGAATGGTCCCCCAGGTCAGTACCGGGGCAGCCTGACACTACTCAAATAATGGCAACATGGACTAACTTGTAGTTACAGACACTTGGTCCTTTCCGGGTGGCGGCCTGGAAGCAGACGAGACACCAGAGCAGTGTATCGTGCGTGAGATGAGGGAGGAACTCGCGGTGGATGTAGTCATCAAGCCCATCGGTGATGAGCCAGCGTGGGGTATGACCGACGATGACATAAACGGAAAACTATGGCGGTGCATATTCTTTGTCGTGAAACAGGTCAATCATAGCCAGGAAGTCAAGGTTAGTGCATCTCTGATTTGAGTCGCCTCCACCTTGCCTCTTTTATGTCTTTGTCTATTTCACACTTTCTCGAATCGGATACTTCTTAGAGAGGATGCAAGTGGAAATGCTAACCTCGAGTCTTCTGTACCAGATCAATGAACCGACGAAGCACGTTGCTCTCGAATGGGTCGAATGGACTGAGCTATGGGCTATGATTAAAGCTGACATGGAGGGGGGCGGCGAGGCTGACGGATCCGGACAAAGGATGTCTTTCTTCGCGACTATGAAGAACATGGTCTTGAAATACCCCGGTCGATGTGACCCGTCTTGCTTGTATAAGCGGACAGTAAAATCAACTCTACTAGAGTTGATTTGGTCATTAGTTACTACGTGCCTACCGAGCAATGTTAAGTTTAGAGTTGGAGACCTCTGGGAAGGCGAAAGGAAGTATAAATAGCCACACAGCTCTGATCTAAAATACCAGAAACACATAAAAGCATGTTAGTTATGTTCCTGGTTCTCATTTGACTCTACTTACATATAACGTTTGACAAATGTGGATTTGTTGTGTAATTTTAATTGTGGTTTGACCTACGACTGAAATCTCACGATATTTACGACCATCCCAACCCTGTCCCTGCTTTGACTCTTGATCGACGACGTGCCGTAACGCTGTCCTGTTTTTTAGTGCCAACAAATCGAGCCTTCATTACTTCTCATACCATAGAACTTCCTCAGGATCGTTTAATTGCGATCGCACTAGGTCAAAATACCTATTCCTGTATATAGAACAATGTCAAATCAATTCTACATCCTGGCAATAGCCAAACCCTACTGGTTTAAAGCGGGTCAATAAAATCAACTCGGGTAGAGCTGATTTTGGACTGTAGGACTAGGGAGTTCAAATGGAATCGCTAGCAATTCTGCCGCGCAGCTAGGATAGGTCTCTGTTTCCTCTATTTCTCCTACCTTTTTTACTTTCCTTGCCTTTCCCTACTATATACTATATTATAGTGAAAGAAAAGCAACTGGGAAAAAGTAGCCTAGACAGTTAATACTAACCCTAAAGTCGCAAAGCAGCCTATGACCAATCCATCACCCACATCCCGGACCCTCACGTGGCACGATATTCCTGAGTGGCGGCAAGACAACAAGTACATCCTCGCCGGCTATCGCCCGTTGGAAGAAGACGATCTACAAGTCATCAAAAGTCTTACTTTCTTGCACAATGAGACCTGCAACGTGTACACCCATTTGGTCGGCGCTGTGCTGCTGCCACTCTTTGCGACCGCCATTCTCCGAACCATCCATGGGCCACAGTACATTGATGTCACAGGAACCGATTTTATCATGTTCAGTGTCTTCTTCTGTTCCGCAGAGATCTGCCTGATTTTCAGCGCTGTGTACCATCTCATGGGATGTCACTCACATGAGAGGGAACAATTCTGGCACCGACTGGATCTGCTAGGGATCGTGATCGTCACCGTTGGCACTTTCATCCCTGGAATCTACTATATCTTCAACTGCGAACCAATTCTGCAGAAGCTTCATTGGATTATTGTTTGCCACCCGGGCCATTACTTACACCCTCGGTTGTGCGAGGGTGACTAGTCTTCGAAGCATGCTAACCAGGCCATTAGGTTGTATTTTGCGGATCTGCCACCGCGACTCTCATCTCCATACCCAAGTTCAGGACGTTGCGGTGGCGTAAGATGAGGGTCGGCGCCTACATAGCGCTCGGTGCGTCAGCTTCTATCCCCTTGCTGCACGGCGTACAGGTCTATGGGTTAGAATATATGCTCGAGTATTCAGGCATGAAATGGTATCTTGCCGAGCTCCTTCTGTACGGAGGGGGCTGCGGCTTTTATGCGGTACGAACATCTCGTTCCCCCCGGCCTTTCCATGTTGAGGGAGCCATCTCTGACCTAGGAAAGCAGTTCCGAATCCCTGAGCGCTTTGCACCAGGCTATTTCGACATCTGGTTCAGCTCACATCAGATCTTCCATGTATCGATTTTATGCGCCATGTACGTGCATACGATTGCGCTAACGCAAGCTTTCACAGCGTGCCGTACGTTGGACATATGCCACATCCAGTCTGTTCATCAAGCTAGGAGCACAAAGTTGTAAGGGCTGGGGATCAGTATCAAGTAAGAAGATGCGAATGGTATGCTTCCGTTCCAATATGTTCTATGGAAACCACTAGAATGAGCAGATCCTTGGTATTGCCAATCCTGAACACCACACCCTCATCACAGCCCTAGTTTCAGAAGGCCAGGCCAGGCCAGCCAACGCCAACGCCAACCAGTATACACGGTACATAGTCAGTAGCTGGCTGTTTACAATATTGCTCCTGAACAGCTTGAGCACCTAGTGATTATACTGGCAGATATAATTAAGACAGCACTGGTATATTATTAACAACAATAAGTAGTGGTGTGCTAGTGCGATGTATGTAAAGTATACTATTCCATTTGTCCAGTTATAGAAGTGTAATAACAGGGATCCCCCTGGATATCACACAGGCTACATGTAGACTTTCCTACTAGGTTCAACAGAAACATATCGAGAGAAACCTTGCCAGCCATCCCTTTTTCGTTTGAACCCCTTTTATAAGGCGGTTGTAGCGCTCTAAATTGTCCATAGCAGCTGTTTTCTGCCAGCAACTCCCATTCCACCTCTCGAGGCAGATCCATACCTCATCGTCCGAAAGGGAGAAACTGCCATGTTTCTTTTTGTATTCTTCCCGGAATCGAGCAAGCTCTTGAGCAGTAACTTCATTACTAATAAGTTTGCTATCTACTGCGGTTAGTAACCCGGAGAAGTAACGGGGACGATGTCATATGCCTTACATGCTTGCTCAATCATCTGATGCTGATCGTCTGTCAGACGCCATCTTCTGATGCGTTTTTTGATGTCGTACCTCCTCACAGGCTGCATTATTATGCCAGCTCGGAAGCCTATGTCATGTAGCTTAATTAGGTCCTGTTCCATCGTCCCTGTTGGATACATGCGACAAGATGGCCGGCTTGCTCTGCATATATATTCAAGTCCGACCATATACAGACCTAAGCCATGTGCGGATCCAGCTGTCAGTAGTCCATCCCCAGGAACTGTCATTGATCGGATGGATCCTCTGTAGCAGGGATAAAAACAAATAGGTGATCAAATATTGAAGAGCATGTCTCATGCTGTGATATGCTTTCTCTAAACACGGCCGTTTTTTGGACATGGGTAGGCCTTCACCTCTCATCTCGCATGCTTACGTTGAATGTCCAAAATGAGCACTGACTCCAGTTTTGTGGTGGCAATGGATGTGCACTATCTAAATTGGGCAAAAGATTGGTACTGGCCGTGAAGACCTAAGTCGCATTTGCCTACTGTTTCAGTGCTCGGAAAATACACCTGGCGATACTAGGTGTTATTTCGTGGAGTAGCCCGTTGCAGGGTCTAAAACTAGACTCATTTACCACGTACAGTACAATACAATTTATTACGCCCAGTGGTCTGTTCTGGCCGAAAGTGCTTACATACAACACCTGCTTTTGGTCCTCGTTTCCCTAAGCCCATGCTGCGTCACACATTACTCAATTTGTGTCCGCATTTCCCTAGTGTCTAGTTCGTGTCGGTTAATATGTGGTGTTGTACAAGATACGAGCGGGAGTTGGGAAAGCCCAAGGTTATTGATAAGTCAGATGCCAGTCTTCGCAATACTAAACAACACGGAGCATGTGCAGACGGCTCGCAGCTTTGACCCTATGTAACATGGACAGAGTCGTGGTAAATGGTATGGATTAGACGATTGTTCTTTCGTTGCGTGAAAGTGGACGACAATGTCGTCACGACATACCGTAGAGAGATGCTAAAATGTACGGAAGAGAAACGCGGTAAACTCTCCTATCACCTAGGGAGGCAAGGCAGCATCAGATGGCCAGAGATGAACACCGAACATGGACGTAGTACGAGCCACAACCAGATTTGCGATCGTTACAGGTCGCCTGGAACAGGCATGATCCAAACGCTTCGGTGACCAAGAATGCCTCTCGGTAGAATGTCTATGGTAAGTATGGTGAACTGAAAGTTGACGGAATAGGACGAGCCATGTTGAAGGGACAAGACGATGGTACCTGTCTGCCCAGACTCCCACTACTTCTGGACCCTGGGTTGTTTGAAGGACGACGTACCTGACTGAGGTTAGCAGCTGGGGAGAGGTGGCTGGGCTTGGCTGTGGCCGTGCAGCGTGAAGGTAATTAGTGGCTGAGAATCAATTAAATGAAAATCGCGGGGCTAGGGAAGGCGCGCGTTCATACGACCCCCGTAGTCGCGGTGGTCCTTTGCGATTCTGTAACCTCGCTTCTCTTCTACAACCTCCTATCACTAGAATCGCATTGATCGAATTCGAACGTTTTGTGCAAAACACTTGCTTCACTCTTTTCGCATGTTCATGTCTTTGATATAAAGCTTCTTTAGCTTCTAGCTTCGCACATTCCTCCTTGTCCTTCAAACACGCTCTTCAATGCCTCCCAAGAGGGTTTCTGGGGCCAAAGGCCGGTCGCGGCCAAGTGCTGTTCAACGTATGGCTTCTAGCAAGCTTGATCTTGTATTAGGAAACGTTTTAGCTAACAAGGACTCCAGCTGGCGATCCTGTTCCCGTTCGCCCAAAGCGTCGCTACCGCCCTGGCACCGTCGCCCTTCGCGAAATTCGACATTACCAAAGCGGCACCAAGCTGCTCCTCCGAAAACTTCCATTTGCGCGCCTCGTTAGTCACTTACAATCTCCATACGCCATGCAAACGGAGACTAACACCTGGTCAACAGGTTCGAGAAATCGCGTTAACGATGCGCCCACGAGATGAAGGTCTGCGCTGGCAGAGCCAAGCCATCATGGCCCTCCAAGAAGCCGCCGAAGCTTACATGGTGCATCTGTTTGAAGATACAAACCTGTGCGCAATCCACGCCAAGCGTGTCACAATTATGCAGAAGGACATTCAACTAGCAAGAAGGATACGCGGTATCTGGGGTGGTCTGGGTTAAACAGAAGAAACATGGAAAAGGGGAAAGGGGAAAAGATCTGGATGGGTGCAATGATACTTTGGTTTGGAAGTATGGATGGCGTTGGGCGCTTCGAGATACCTGTTGTCCTGTTGTTTCTGTCGATTTACTTTGCTTCCACATTTATGGGTGCATTGGCTTCAGCACCCGGAGCTGGCAGCAAGATCTTCGTATGTAAATGTAATATTTGCGGTCAATCAATTGTCAATTTCAGCCGTTTTGTTGCCCGAGATATAGTTTTTCGTATATGATGTCTTTGAGAGCTGAAATTTCTTTGTTCTCCCCACGCGGATCAGTCATTGGGTGGGAGCTCATGACGGCTAGAAGGTCACTGACGTTACAGGCAAGCATGTCAAGCTCCCTCTACCTCAGTACCTACGCTCACCACTCTACTTAATTCCGCATCTTTCATATCGACAATTAGCTCAATTCGCGAGAACAAGCTATATCAAAACCATGTATCGCGCCTTTAACTCGAGAGTAGCCCTTCGGGCCATGAGCCGAGGCATTGCCCCTGCGACCGGCGTGGGAGCTTTCATTGCAACTCGACCTGTCATCCATTGTGATGCGCCTACGCTTGCTACGGGACCCCCTCCATGCAAAAGCCGCTCCCTGGATGTCCCCCCCGGATACTGTTTGTGAGTTAATTCTTGTCACGAATACTCGCCGGATGTTGCTTCGAGCACATCGGAGGACCCCTGTGTTTTAGTTATTGATATTGGTAATGAAATAAATGTTTTCCAGGGTTGAACAATGTTTCGCATTGTGACGCATGCCATATGCACAGCCAGATTCGAAATCAACCCCGCCATGTATCAGACATAACAGAGTCCAGGTATTTCGGCGTCCTGGCTTCGAAGATCCGTATTATAATCGACTTACAACCACTTTCTCCTCATAAGAGCCACCTCGAACTATCCTATCATTTTTTTCGGCCGTGCATGGGGTTTAAATTCACTTGGGATCACTGATACCCGTCTAAATTCTGCTAGTGAGTACGAAGGGCAGGGATCATCCCATCGTCGGCGGTACGTTGGGCATGCGCCACGCACTCTCAATAAAACTACAATAACAAGTTACTGACGCTGAACTCGCACCACTCTGTAGTTCTCTGAGATTTTTGATTATTTTATTATCTATAGCTTCAGCAAGGGTTCGTTTTCGCACTGCACAATTCATATTATCTATATTAATAAAATAAATAGCAATCTTTAAAAAAAGAAACTTTTCAGTGTTTTTAAGTATACCGTCTTATGAAATAATTATTTTAGAACTTTGACTAACTTAAGTTAACTTATTTTATAAAAGCTTTAGGATGTTATAGGGTAAGTTGCTTTTAGCCTATACAGTATCGTGTGACACTGCTTTCTTGGTCGGCATCTGCTGTCCCACTTTTCATCATTAAGTCAACACTTCATGGGATCATTATTCTAAGTAAGAAAGTTCCGTAGCTCAGCTAACTTCATACTTAACCAATACTTTGACCTATTCCTATATGTCAGACTCCCTAGAGCGTTTCAGTATATAGGCTACACCGCCAACGGAAACCATTCCATTAACTAAGCTCAAAAATTCAGTATCAGGAATGCTTGCTCAACAGCACAAGTGGTAATTCATCGAACTATTACCACGACTGCGTACGATAGTAGGCCAGGTCATTGCTGACTTATAAGTAGGAAATTTATTCAGCCCTGCATGGTCCGGCCATAAAGCTTCAAGAAAGATGACATCACAATGTATACCCACCAACTAAGATGCTTCTACAGTATTTCCGGCGTTTCATTTCTTTTCATATTGCAGGCCCTGCATTCTTTAATGGTTGTACCATCCCTATTCTTGATAGTTGTGATGTATTTTCGGTAGTGAGCCTCATACTCGTCTGAGTAATTGTAACAGGAACGGTCCCAATCATATTGAAACAAGAAAGAGGCATCCTTGCAGAATATAACCCCTATGTCGCCTTTATATCCTTGCAGGTTGATGCGGCATATTCTCGATACCGATTTGTCAGATTCGAGGTTCCCTCCGAGGCCGAATACGGCTTGCGTTGGTTTTACAGTCATTCTTTCCCACACAAGGTACGCGGACTGCCTCTTTTGGCCTGAGACCACACTCAATCGCTCAGGCCATCTTGTATGTATCGCATTCGCAATTGAACCCGTGAAAGCACAATCCGTGTTCAGAGTAATGTTATGAGATTCAAAAGCATAATCGTATTGAAGAACTCCTCCATGAGAATGCATAGCGTGTGGCTGTAGGCATTCTTTGAACAAACTTGGGTTCGGAACGCCCTGGCAGATGAGTGCTAGATGAGCTCTCCGACAAGGAGCGGGGCCACCTTGAAGAATGTCATTTAAGGCGCTCCCGACGAGGATGGGTGGGTTTCCGTTTCGGCAAGCTTCGTCCAACCACCGGAAGCTTTTGAAGAACAATCTCCATACAGCGAGTACCTTCTTGTTAGAAGGTGGCTGGGCGGATTTGAGCAACCGGGGCAATCGCCAATTTGCCACGATACCTTTCCCCTTTGCGAGTTTTATCTTTTCAATATTCATACTCTTTGGGACTCCATGTCAACTAGTACAGGAGAAAGTGAATGTGTTATTTATACGTATGTATTCTGAAGAATGTGATGGTTAGAATCGGACTGTGTTCGATAGTCAGTTGATTACGTGATAAAAATCCGTTCTTGGAAACTTTGCCTTACGGGAATCGATCTGCTTATTGCGATGGCTGAGGCTAAGCGGAGATATCTCGCGGATGAAACCGAACCATCAATGGTGGCTTCTTCCAGACGGTCTGGAAAGTAACGTGCGAGAACCAGTCGATGGCTTGGTTGATTAATTCCAAGTCATACGTATATAACAGAGACGCGAGCGTCATTCTAGCCTCCAAGTATGCTAAATTCATACCCAGACAGCCTCGAGGCCCAAGAGAGAATGGGCGGCTGGCGTCCCTGTTGACTTTCCACTTGCGATCTATCCATCGATCAGGAATAAAGCTGTTCGGCTGGGGAAAGTTTCGTGCATCGTGTGACACAGTATAGGTGTCGACTGATACAATAGTACCTTTTGGTATAAAGAGTCCATTAATTGTAGCTCCAGGGCAAACTCGGGGAAGGCCAAAGGGGGCCGGTGGGAATAAACGCAGACCCTCTTCAATAACGGCATTCAGGTAGGTCAGGCCGGATGTCGACTCTCCAGTGATCTCTCGGCTGGACGAGAACGATTTTCGTATTTCGGTTTGCAATCGCGCTAACGTATCTGGATTCTTGAGCAAAAAGTAAGTGACCCCACTTAGGAAGGTTGCAGTGGTTTCGGACCCCGCTAGCATCAATATCTTAGCTTGTTCTCGGAGATGGACCCGATCCAAGTTTCCTTGGCGAATAGTCTGGGCGAAGAAATCCTCCCGATCGTGCAAATCACCTAGTTTGATACGATGTTCGACCATCTCTTCAGTCATCTTATTATGGAGGTCTAAACTTTGCTTGAGAGCCTTTGGCATGAGAAAAGGCAAGACAAAACCGGGTACCGATAAACGATTGATGACTGGAAGAAGAGTTAGGTGGCTTGTAAAGTCCAAGAGTAGTGAAACCCATGCACTGGGTTTCCAGTCAAAGATGGAGTTGAAAGATTTGCCGAACGTCAAGTCAGCTGGTTCTATTAGCCTGTTCCATTGAAGGTCCTTGCTTGGTGCACCGTACCGATGATGTCAAATGTGAGCCAGTTGTATACTGTAGAGGTATCAACTCCTGTGGTTTTCGGGCCTCCGTTTTGCCCAAGCCTATGGACGAACTGGTCAACATAGTGGCGGACAGTGCTCTCAGTCTCTCTCAATGTCTTCAGACTGAAGGCGTGCAAGAGGGACTTTCGTTGATTTCGATGATCTTCAGGGTCCTTGACAAAAACTATGTCGGGGCGAGTGGTGGCCGGGTCGGACCTGTAAAATATCTCACTCTTCAAGAAAGCGCCAGGATTCTTCGAGGCATGGTTGTAGATTTCTTTATATGCTGTCGCCGAGCTGAAGCTGAGCTCATTTGGGGCAATTCGGACAACGTCACCATACGCCTCGTGTAATTCCTTCATGATGAAAGGGTAACGACCGCTGGTCCATGCTCGCATGAACCAAAGCTGCGTTTATTTCGATTAGTACTATTATACGTTTTAGCATGAGAATTCTTATAGCCTACCTGACTGCACGCTGCAAGCTTTGGACCTGGGTACTGAGCTAGAGGATGATAGAAGAGCCTGTAGACGGCCAAGGACACCGCCCCTGCTAGTATCTTATGATGAAGGCATCAGAGCCATGTCTCGAATAGTCGGGATAACCTATGACATGTCATAGAGCGCGATAGACATACAATGAAAAGGGGATGTATAAGTCCCGAAAGTGCGGATAGCATTGCTTCTAAGAGAGAAAATGCTCAAGTAGAGTATCAAGGGCGTATAGGTAAACAGCGTATAGCCAGTACGAGATATTCAGAGTACCTGTGTACAAGATAATAGAGTCTGAACAACAAATCCTTCGTTCGGGTTTTTGGGAGCCTTGAATGATGAATTATAACTTACGATAGGATCCTTCGAAGACGAAAAAAAAGCGATAGAGAGCGGAAATTGAATTCAAGAATGATACAGATCGACCTAGTATAGTGGCAACCGAAATGAGGACCTAGCTTTCTTGAGCACAAACCAAGGTGTGACTAAAATGGCTCTCGATAGTCCACAAATAGCCATATCGAAGCCGTCACTAGAACTGCCGGGAATATATCCAAGCACATGGTATAATCTCCATGGAGGCTGATTATGGATTCAAATGGGGCAGATATCATCACTCCTCCACGTCCAGAATAGACCTCATTCAAGGGGAGATATTGACCTTCGTTGTCGATTGCTTATCCACAATGACGCCACAGAGAGCAAGGTCCTGCGATCTCATGTAACCTTTCTTTGGAAGATGTTTCGAGCCAGAAATTTCGGACCTATTCTGGATACGCCCACATATAATCAGATGAATTTCACCTTTTGGCGGCTACTATTGGTCGACCTGATGATAGTATGCGATGATGGCAAGCATGCCAAGGAGACAGGGTTAACAGCACGATTTTTGCAGCGCTCTGTGCACTGTCGTAAGCCACATGAGCTACGCGTCGATCCGTGCGCGAAAGCTTATCTCACATTCAGTGATTAGGCAAGCGGCCTATAATTTCGGCCGGGACTGTAACAACAAACATCATCACTCTAGTTACTCTACAATCATGATTGAAGATGAGAACTCTTATCTTATCCAATTGACCTCGTATCAACCTTGCTACAATAAACGCAAGTGGCTTATGGTGCATATGCATATGCACTTCATAGTAACACCCAGTGTGGAGCGTCAGCAATCTAGACTTGGTTATTTATTAGGACACTCTAACTTTTAATCATGTTCTTCTCCGAACTTGAAGTGAGTTTATCATCTGCTTCTCTTTCTATCTTCCACTTCTTGCTAAAACAAAAAACGACTAGTGTAGAGAGAATATATTGCGTAGAAGCTGGAGGGCACCAAACAACTGGTTGTCGCAATATCTCGGTGCTACGAGCTGTAAATTAACGGGGGCGTTGTCGAATGTGCCATCTTCCCAGAGCTCCTTGACGTGCCGACAGGCTTTGCTCAAAGGCTGGTACGCCTCGCTGTACACTTCTCCATGTTCGGACTTGACAGGTGTGGGAAAGACCACGCTGGGATAGTCGACTAAGTTGTAAAGAGAAGTATACGTCCAGTATAGGGCCGTATCGTGTGAACAAGCCGGACCAACGAATGCAGGCCCAATAATGACGTCGACATCCTGATGCTTCCAGGTTTCGGCAAATGCTTTCCGAAATTCGTCCCTCTTATAACGGAGTAGAGCCATTTCCGCTGCATTCATCATGCCAGAGGATTTTTCATCCTGGCAAATCCAGTCGGTGAGCGGATGGATGGGTTCTCCTCCAGTTTGAATTGCGTCTCTGGTAAGCTGTCCACCATCAGGCCAGTACATCTTCTTAATGCTAGACCAAGCATCTTCAGCACCAAGTATCGTAAAGTCCTTAACCTCGACTAGATCCTGGCTCGCCTTCAAGGTCTCCTTGGCCCAGGCTATAGCCCTCTTCACTGGCGGCTGGGGATCAACGAATCCATCATTGCTGACAATGCCAATCTTTAGCTTACGTGCCAGAGGTGTCTTCAAGCCGGTCCATACAATAGGGGCTATGCTAGGATCCGACTTATGCAGATCACAGGAGAGTAAGCTCTGCATGCAAAGGTCCATATCTCGAAGAGTACGACACATCGGTCCAGCCGATATCGGGATATTCAGGATAGCTGGAGGTGGGGCGCCCGTGATCATGCCTTCGGTGGACAGGGTTGAAGAAGTAGGTTTGAAGCCATAAATACCACAGAAGGCGGAGGGCGCGCGGATGCTTCCACCGATGTCGGTGCCGATGCCCATCACCGAGCCTCTCAGCGCGATCAAAGCCGCTTCGCCACCTGTTGATCCGCCGGCAGAAAGATGAATGTTGTAAGGATTGAGGACCCGGCCCCAATGGGAGTCGGTCTCGAGATGCATGAGCGACTGTGGCTGATTGGTTTTGCAATAAAAAATCGCTCCCTGTCTACGCAACGATGCGACTACCTTGCAGTCTTCCTGGTCTTTCACGATACTTGCAAAGCAACCCTGAGAGGAAAATGTGCCAGCAATATGCATGTGGTCCTTGATACTGACAGGAAGTCCATGCAGAGGCCCAATAGGCTTTCCGTGCGTTTCAAAATAAGTATCCAACACGGTAGCCTGCTTGACGGCTTCTTCCATGAACCACTGCGTCAAACAACAGGTGAGCTGATGCGCAATGATTGCGCGTTTGCTGAAAGCTTTAATGACAGCCACAGCGGTGTATGTTTTCTTGGCTATAGCCTGCAGGAGTCCGACGGCGTCGTAGTTTTCTGTGATAGCTATCTCTTCGTCTGTCAACTTACCACAGGTTGACGGGATTCGGGATAGATCAACGGGTGGATTCTGGATCAGTTCAGGCGGGAGACGGTATTCAGCAGGAACCTTGGCCGCGAAGGCTTGCATCAAGGTAGTTCGTTCGGCCTCAAAGTCGGCACTGCCACGAGGCATTGCACTGGACACCATAACGGGAAGGCTTTTATCTCCAGACGTACTGCCTAGGAAGGCTGCAGGAGACCTTGCGGATGGTTGAGTTTCTTGCGCCATGAGAGAGAAGGAGAGGAGGAAGCGTATCCTGGTAAAAGGTCGTCGAATCGACAGGTTGTGGGACAGAGGCGGCTGCTTGATGTTGAATTTGGTATATGTTACTGTGTTACACGACTAGTCAGGGTTAAGGACAATAGGATGTTTTCAGCACGTCGCGAGCCTTTTATTCACCCCTACTGGGATTGTCGATTTAGCGTTTTTTTGGGGGGATTTGAAAACAAAAAAGCCATTATAAGCAACTGTAATCGTTCTTGGACGGATAGAGGGACAGGAAATAAGAGCAAACCCACGGTCTAGTACATTGCCCTCTACAGCCGTTAGGCGACATGAGATGCCGTAATCCCGGTAACCCTGCCGGAATTAGAGGCCGCTTGTCTAGTTCATTGAGTGTAAGATAAGCTTTCGCGAACGGACCGATCCGTAGCTCATGTGGCTTACGACAGTGCACAGAGCGCTGTAAAAACCGTGACGGTTAACCTTTTCTCCTTGTAATGCCTGTCATTATCCCATACTGTCATCAAAACTAACCAATTATGGCTCCTAAATGGTACAAATCATCTTATTACATATAGACGCGTCCAGAATGAGTCCTAGATTTTCGGCTCAAAATCATGTTTAGAGAAAGCCCAACTCGGAGCGCAAGACCTTACTCTCTGTGAGGTCATTATGGATAAGCCATCGACAACGAAGGCTAATATCTTCCTCTCACTAAGGTCTATTCTGGTCGTGGAGAATGATGACACCTGCCCATATGAGTTCATAATCAGCCTTCGTGGAGACTACAGTACATGCTTCGACATATTCCCGGCATTTCTGGGTTTACACACTGTAAAAGCCACATGAGCCGCTGCTGTGGTTCGTGCGCGAAAGCTTATCTTACACTCAATAAATTAAGCAAGCGGCCTCTAATTTCGGCCGGGACCGTAACCATAAGAATTGACGGAAATAGACTTGCCACTGGCTGATATATACAGTACTTGATAAACGATTAATAATGGATCCACTTGTTCACTGCATGAAGCGGAAGCTGCCCCAGCTAGTTGCTATCTTGACGTCTGATTTTGCAACCAAGACTCGATGGAAACACCGTCGTCATTGATATCTTCTTTGTCGGCATCTACGTATCCTGCGATGTCTACGACCTGCCGCACCAAGTCAAATCATATTTTCATATCTAGACCTCATGCTGACTACGGCCTAAACGACATAGACTTATCGCCTTAGGTACATCAATCTACCCGAGATGAGTTCCAACACTTCGCTACTGAAGGCTGTGAAGGGTTGTGTCGGTGACCTTGGTCTTAGGGATCAATTTGGTACCTCGCTCATCGAGAGTGGCAAGGATGTGTGCGGCAGCCTGATGATTTTCAGCAGCCTGAGTGAGGTTGCGTTTGACAGTTGGACTCACCTTAGCATTGATAGTGAGTGTCTTGGAGTTGACATTGTCGATAGTGTCACAAGCTTGATGGTAGCAAGGATCCTGCTCAACGCCAGTGCCCTAAAGGAACATGTCAGCAACAAGTAGCAAGAGAAGGAATTGTTCATAAATCACAGTGTGCAAGAACCCAAATGGCTTATTCAAATTCTGCCAGAAAGAAGCATAATCACTTCCGTTCGTCAACGCAACAGGCGTGGTCTCAATCCCCTGGCTCGTAAAGTAATCTGCAAATATCTTCTCCGTTACCTCAGAGCCTTTGGGCGCCTTAAATCCGTAAGAACTACCGTCCGTGTCAGCGACGCCGAAGTAGCCATTGCCAACCATGTCGAAGTTAAGATACACGAGGAGGTCATTGACGTCCGTAATGGCCAGGTTAGACGTGTAGAACTTGCTTCCGAGAAGACCTTTTTCTTCAGCGCCCCACCAGGCGAAGCGGATCTTATTTTCGGTCTCGTAGTTTGAAAGGGCGATAAAGAGTTCTAGAATGAGGGCCGAGCCGGAGCCTAAAGGTGTAAGGGCACATATACATTAGTGGGGGAGGGAATGTACCATTGTCGTTTATACCAGGACCAGCCTCGACACTGTCAAGATGAGCGCCGAGCTACCAGGTCGTTAACCACGGTTCAGTATAGGTGAGAGGGATGACCAACCATAATGACATTGCGAGGATCACCACCCGTAGTCTCGGCGATAACGTTTTGCGTGATCCTCTCCTTAATGGTCTGCGTCTGCTGAAAATACGCCTCAACCTTCTGATCCGCCTCGATCCTCTCCTTCAACCTCAGTCCATCATCAAGGTTAATCAATCCCGCAGGAACGTAGTTCTCAGGGTTAGACGCACTAAGCGAGCCCCCAGTCACATTCGTCGACAGATCGTGATAAATAATCACTGCAGAGGCACCCGCTGCAGCAGCAGCTATGACTCTTCCAGCAAGAGTGTCACTATTGGGACAACTGAAGCGTTGCACGAGCACGATCTTGCCCTTGACATCAAGATTGTCATACGAAGAAGCATCGCAACCTGCAGCGCCTTCAGGTCCTAGGGCGATTTCGGCAGTGATGCCCTCGCCGCTTGTAGATGGCGAGTAGGTCAAGCCGGAGATATGGATGGGCTTATCATCAACTCTGAGATCAATAAAATTTACGGAGGCGGAGATTACAGTGAAGTATTGTCTCCAGACTTTGGCGTTTTTCACTTCAGAGACGCGCTTGTAGATATAATCGGCGGATGCGTCGTAACCGGGGAGGCCGAAGGCTCTGTTACCGCCACTATCGAAGGAGATATCGTTGAGAGCTTCGAGGTTCAACAAGAGGCTAATTATTGTGAGCTGTTCTGTCCATACGCAGTGGCTTGGAGCAGATAATTACTTGTCTGTCTTGATGTCGGCCTGGAAACTGACGGAGTCGAGCTTGTTACTCTTGGCTAATGCATGGGTAGGAGCCAGCAGCATCAGAGTCGCACGTGTAGTGCCGAATCTCATCTTGAGGAATGAAAGGAATAATTATCGTGATAATTATTAGGGATGATGACCTTGTATTTATATATGACTTTAACATGGTGCTAACAGATGCAGGTGCTAATGATCATTTTGAGCCGAGAAGATTATTGGCTACCCATTTATTCAAGATCGACGCCACAAGTCAAAGAAGAAACACTTTCGCTTCAGCATTTCTTTCCCTCTGCAACATTTTCGCGTAAGTCACAGATCTGCCATCTAATAGAGTCGCCTGCCATGAGCAAGTAAATCTTAACAAGCTCTTCATACCGCTTACATCTCAACATGTCCTTCCTATGGCAAGTCTTGGTGGAACTTTCAAGCGAGCTGTGAATAGCCAGCTGAGCCATTGACGGGCGCGTCAGCTTTCTAATGTTTGAAGTAAAAGTTTCGCTAGTCAGGGCTACTGATAGAGCACCTTGGATCTCTTCATTAGAGCCTTTGGCTGTTGGCTGAACCCAGCTCTCATTGATAGGTGAAAAACGGAACGCGAAGCCTTTAGGTTATTGTTCATCGACAGGTGATCCTTCGTTTTGGTGCGGATCTTCTGTTCCCAGACGCTCAAGGGCCTGATGAACAGCGTCCTCAAAGAGACAATCATAGTGCATCCACTTCCTACTCTTCGAGCTTGTGCACCCTGTCAGCATTCGGTTGGGCTTGGAAAGGATTTGGCACTTACATATCCTATCGACTGGGGAAATGAAAGTGTTGCGGCAGTCATAGATCTGGTGGCAATAGAACGTATGTCTGATCTCTTCGTTATCTGGCCTAATTCGTTGTCTGAATGTTGGCACTGTGATGTTCATTTCATCAATGATATTCATATGGTTGGACGTAATAAGTTCTCTTGCCACGTGGTACTTGCACTCGCTATCCTTAATGTGCTTATGAGCTTTCTGCAGTCTTTGAGAGTCGTCCGTTAGTCACTACTGAAGAGCTATCAATTGTATAGCATAAATGGCCCCATTTGCAAGCATAACGTAGACAAGAAATGTACCATTGATCTGACTGCAAGCAATCGGCTGTGCTGTCCAAGCATTCTAGATAATATTCTACAGATTCAGTCAAAAGTTGAAAGCATTAGGTACAGGACCAGGGAACTCACCCCAGTGTTAATGATTTAAGAAAACTTTGCATTGCTCGAACGGGTTGACTGGGGTGCGTTGTTGGTTGGGGCTGCGTAAGAAGTACGAGATCACAGTATATAATTTTATTGCATACATCCAGCATCCTCTTCCTAGATAAACAGTAATGTACATGGCTCGTACTAAACACAAAATAACTAGTTATGTAGACGGAACATTGTCCGTGGCGAGCTATGTGCATTGCAAAAATGCGGCGCCGAGCCCTCCAGGCCATCGAGTATACGTTAGGATACTCATTTTGTCTCACGCAGTGCTTTCATTGTTACTAACTCTTGTTCAAGTTGAAGGGTATTTATTTACTCTAGGAAAAGTTAACGCATTCGCAAAAGCCTTTGACAGGCACCTCGCCCTTTGAGACCTTTTTACGAAAACACTCGAGATGCATTAAATGAATCCTGCAATCTTTCCATACAACTTCCTCCACATCCACAGGACTTTCCTTGTTCGCGCTACAAAATCCGCCTTCACATACAACACAAGTCTTCAACTTGCCGAAGGGTTCACGGGCCAACGAGTCTGTCATGATATTAGGGAGAGCACCTACAGGATCATAGTCTCCAATTTTCGTTTCCATCTCTGACATGAGATCAATGATAGTTCTTCTGAATTACGTATCCATCATCTCCAAAACCCATAATCGAATATGTTGTGGAGAGTCATGAATGACTTTCGCCAAAGTCGTGTTACCTCTTCTAAAGGCTTCCTGGAATCCGTTGAAAAGTTTTTCGTCAATATTAGACTCTAAAAGGAGTTCATAGTTTCTAACTCGTTCCGCATACCCGGATATCTCCCCATCCAGTCCTTGTTTCGGTTGTGCTTCGTCTCGCATCATATAATCATCACTAATAGCCTGCATGCCATTATAGCCATGATCCATACGCTTGGCCGGTCGGCCGGAATCAGGCTCAGTCTATCCACTCATCTCCTCGATGTATCTCTTCTTGTTAGATGGAGTATATCTCTACGTCTTCGTCCGGCATCATATGATCATCGCTGGTGGCCTGCATGACACCATGACCATGATCCATACGCTTGGCCGGTCGGCCGGAATCAAGCTCAGGCTGTCCACTCATCTCCTCGACGTATCTCTTCTTGTTAGGTGGAGTATGCATGCTGGTGGCAAAGCCCGCGGAGCCGGTCGCAATTTCATTCCCCGGAAGATGTACGAAAGGGGTAGGTGCGTCACTCCTACCCTTCTTTCTTGCATGTGAGTCTTCTTGATCACCCATTGAGTCTCTACTTCTTTTCATCCTGACATGCCTTTGGCTCGCGCTTCATTTTTCCTTTTTGTAACTTAATTAGTTTTCATTTGGCCCTTATATACCCAGATGAGGCTAAAACCAGCAAGTTAACTTTCGTTTTTGGCTTTGTGGTCGCTCTTTGTTGTAGCAGAGACCATCTCGGTGACAACTTGATTTGGCCCGGTCTGAGTGTTGCAACAGCCCGTATTGGATCGCTTGGTCGTTAGGTATCCTGGAAATGGGCCCCCCCTAGTCCGATATGTGCCCTGAGGTAGTACCTACCACCAGTCTGAATATGTAGTGGGGGATGTTTTCACACCAAAGAAGCAGACAGAGAGCAATTAGCGACTAGACTCTGACCGAACTTTCCGGCATATGAATCAATTCTTTGGGGGTGCACATCGGTGTCTAAGAACGGGTATCAGCCTCTCACGTGGCAAAATATTTAGAGACACGTTTAGCCTCTATTTAAATCCATATTCACTTTGAACGAACCTAATACAATACTGAGTACCTGCACCTTCCAGGCCATAGAAAACAGGCTCTTTGTAAAGTCTACGGTAGGACCGTCTGGATACATGACGCTACATCATAGGCAGATGCTCTGTCAGAATTTGGCCGCCCTGTGGGTGCGTAAACAATTTCTGGCTTGGCGGGTGAAGTACTTGAAAGTACCGCCGCTTCCTGGAGTTCCGGGTCGGGAAACCGGGGAAGGGGAGACATGCATACAGTACGAGACATAAGTACCCTCGCTTACATGGATTAGGTAAGTACATTAAAGTGCGCACCTTTTAAACATAGCAAAAGAGTACACAGTGTAACGATTCACTTTAGGTGGATCTGTATGGCTTAGTCTTTAAAAAGAGAGCTATTTTGTTGGCGAGGAAAGTGCAATTGCTCAATACTCTAGGTAGTTCAATACACAGTACAACGTAGTCGATAAGCGAGTTGGCCAGTATATTGTAGTCAAGAGTAGCCTACCCTATAGCCTCTTAAAGCATAGATAAACTAGTTAAAAATTTAATGAAAATGCTTCTTATCAGCGTCTAAGTGATATTAGTACAAATTGTTCTTTTAAGGACATTGAGCTTTTTTACTCCTTATAATATAGCATAATTGTAAAGTGTAAATGGTTTTTTACTATGCTGGATATGTAAGATTTTTCATTTTGGGAATTCTGGAAGATATACTAAGGCATATTTTCAGGCTGAAACGTAGCCTATCTAAATCATAACTACTCTAAGCCTTATTTAAGCTTTTTATAAGCTTTTAAAAGCCTGGTTTTAAGGTGTCTATGGTAGTGGCCAACTCGCTTATCAACTACGTTATTTATGATAATAAAATTTAAAATCGATCTAGCACCGGACAGGGGCCGGAAAATGAACATCACTAGCTCTTATAAGACGAAGGTGCTTATAAGTCGATTACGTCTACAAAGCCCACATGCCGAAGTAGCTATATCGTATAATGACCCAGACCTTGTGGAGTTGGCTCCAACGCTGACTGTGCATATAATATGAGGCAAGTTTGGTCCATTTTGTGTCAGTTGCATCAAGACTACGACAAGAAACTACTCTAATTGGATTTGCAGCGTCCTGTGAAGTCAAAGAAAACGATTGAGAAACCCGGGCGAACAAACCATCATGACTCTACGATGCTTCCCACATTAGAAGAAATCAGAGATGATCTGGTGACATTCTTTCCCCTGTGATACTCTCAGTCCCAAATTGGCCGTCATACAGAGAAGTGGCCAGTCATTTGAGAGATACAGTATATAACTGTGCTATGAGCCATCTTTTCGATCTCTCGTTCCTGGTGACACCATCTATCTACATTCGCTTGCTGTGTCAAAATGTTTAAATGTAAGTCTGGCGAAAGCGTACAGTGATAGCGACGTATCTTCAGTGGCTAATGAGCCACACTCTGCTAGTAAAAAAAGAGCTGGGCCCTTCTTCAACTTTTTTTCTCTCGAGATTATTGCAGTACTATCACTACATCTCGATATTTGCAGCCTATCTGGGCGCCATATCGCTTGTGCTTGCTGTCCTTGCTGGCCAGGACGAAACATCTTCTGTCGCGGTGGCCATTCTGATGGGCTCTACGTTGACCGCCATTGCTGCTGTGACGATTTCAACAATGCTCCGATTCACCCTTCACAGATCAAAGCTTTATTTTCAAAGGATTGATCTCATTGTAGGCTCGATTCCTCTGTTCCTGATCGACATCACTGTCCTCGAGGTTCTGACTGGGATTCTCATGTGGTGCACGAGTAACCTTCCAGCAAGACTTGCTACATGCATAGGCATAGAAGTCTCTGCACTTATCGTTTTGATGGTGACGGTGGCGGCATGGGCTTGGAGGAAGATTCTGTCCTCGATCTATCTAGGACACTTCAACACTGCTGAGAACGATAACTCCACCGGCAGCGGGCAAGCCCAGAAGTAGCACAAGAGTAAATCAAGAGGCATTCGACTGACTCAGTAAGACTGGAATGTCTGAGGTTGATCTCAGCGACATCTTGCCCGAGTACCAATTATGACTCGCCGGGCTGCTTTCTCGACGAAAGCCCTCATGGCGACTTTGATTAAATGTAAGGACAAGAGTGGTCTGCCACAGGCGCATACGACCAGTTTCATAGTCAGAATCAAGCTCGGCGATGGTCTCGTTGCAAATTATCTGTGCATTAGTGATAGTAGGTGAAAGAACTTTGTTTCCAATCTTGAATAACCTTGTAAAGCTCATTCAATACTTGATCTCTGCCTGCAGGGGCCAGTCTTGCCGGAACTATCCGCGTTCTCAGGGTGTTTTTTTCACCAAGGCGAACCCCAACAGTAGCTTTGTCTAACCTATTTTCACTCCACCAGACTAGGTGTAATACGACTAACATGAGAAGCAGGCTTTTTATTCATTGATGAGCGTTATTATCAACCAGGATCTGGATGATATCCTCGTGGCGGTGCAAGAGTGCCAACTCCAGGGCTGTTGCGCGCCCTCCACTTCGTGAATTAACATCAACCCCATGATCAAGAAGCAGTTGAACGAAATCGATATGTCCTCCTGATGACGCTAGTCGAAGGGCCTTGTCTAACGTCGATTGGATTGTGCATTCTGTTTCCATGGCATGGGCGGTACAGTGGCACTTCAGAGCATCGAGAGCATACTTGAATGTCTTGATCCTTTTTCTCCGTAAAGCCCAAAGTAGTGCAGGTGGGTTGTTATTTTCCACATCGTGGTTATATAAGATGTCTTGAACAATAGGGTAGGTTTGCTTGCTAGTGCGAAGTAATGCCGCAAGTTCTCTCGGCCCGAGAAAAGCAGCAATGATATAGTATAGCTCTGGTGGTAGAGCAAGGAGTGCCATCTCATATTCCTGCAGTTGGTTCGAGATGAATCTAAAATAATAAATGTTACGAGAACAGGATCAGACTTAGAATACATAGTGAAAAGTAATAATAAGTAGCTGCGACTCTTTGAGGCTTACAGACCTCAATGAAAGATCTCATATGATACGAATTAGGCCTTGAGCCTGTGTCCGGAAATGGACATCGTAAGGTACCTACCCAGACTTGTGTCAGTCAAAGCTTTGATACGTACGTCGAGAAATTAACACGATGCAAAACGGAGGATTCCTTCAGGGGATGTAGCATGTTGCTTTGAAAAGGAGTGCGGGAGGAAGACTGACTATCAAATGTGCTCTAGATGCTACACGATTTTTCCAGCGAGATGCCTGTAAAAAGAAGACCATGATTTGAATAGTGCTGGGGGTTCACCTGCCATTATAATAGTTTGGACCAGTTTATTGGAAGACGCGACTTCGGATTTCAATTTATTGAGGGCTGGAACGATCGCTTGTGGTCGTAGGAAATAAATCTAAGCGGGCGCGTTACTGCAAGGCCTCGATGCAACTCTTGTCCCACAACGCGAAGCTTGACCTGCCATAACCTTAAACAAGTACCAATAGTCGTCAACTTTAATTCATGCACGTCAGTCGATCCAGACTGATGAGATTTGGATTCGCGGTTCAATGCAGGCTTTATGTCCTAATTCCGCCCCCTTATCCCGTTTTATATACATATCTCCAAAGGCTGGACAATGTTGCACTGATTAAGGCTGCTTGCATATATCAATCACCTCAGGACTACCCCTTGGTTGTGCCTCACGCAACCAAATTTGCTTGAGATCTGGGATTGGTGCTTTTCCTCACCGGGATGTTCAGTTGACGGAGAAGGGATTTCGAAGTATATCTGTTCCTGATTGGTCTTCCGTTGTTCTAAGGAACTTCATGGTTAAACATGCTAGTTCTCACCAATTTCTTAGTGATAGATCCCACATGAGCTTGTTGAACAAATGTTCTCTTTATCCAAATGCGAAAGCCGAAATCTTCACACATGAGCCAAGGTCGGTATATGAGACGCCCCTGATTCCATACCATCTCTATCCACCACCGTCTTGTATCCATTTGTTGATTTCTTCGTTTTCTTCAAGTAGCGGGGGATGCTATAGGCTACAGACACTATGTTTCCCTTTTCCAGGAATCCATTCAGCATGCAGGTGATCTTGAGCAAACCTCCGCAGCCCAGCCTTATCCGGCCAGGAGGAAAAAATAGCTTTATCCAGGTCCGGGAATGAGGATATCATATGCTCCCGAAACTTGGATTTATCTCCGTAGTCAGCCCGCTCGACTTTGCTCTCCTGTTTGCTGCTAGTGTCACCTGGCGGGTATAGTTGATGTAAAACTGCCCAGTAAAACCGAACAGGAGACATAGTAGGATCGTTTGGCCCCATTGGACAAGAAGATACTGCCGCCCATTCGCTGAAACTAACTTCACCGTCGAACGTGTAATGTGGCCCTTTGTCAGGGCTGATCAACATCTTGATCCATGGACGTCTCCACTCAACGTCTTGCGGGAGAAGGACGAGAGAAGAATACACATAGACCGTTGTTCTAGAGAAATAGTCTGAGAACATGGACCTGCATCCTATCACGCTGGCGCGCGGTTTGCGTCTTATGCGCCAGAAACGAGGACGTAGCCAACTAGACAGCCTGTCTTCGTACGTCTTGGCCAGTGTTTCAGTGTCATACTTCTCCCTCGACCAGTGAGTTATGAAGAAAAGCCTGCCTCGAAGCACACCATCACACCGTGGACAAGCGCAATTCTTGAGACAGTCTTCCTCCACTTTCCAGTTGAGATCCCTACGGGGAATGTGGAACGGTGCCCAGACTGGTTTGATGGTTGAATCTTTCATGCTGGCGTAAATGTCGAGCATCGTCCTGTGATCCTGAATGTGTTTGAGGCAGCCGTGGAAGATATTCCTCTGTCGCTCTTATACTATGCAGGTTAGCATGGAATACAAATCTACCGTTTTAATCTACATACCTGTCATTTAAGTGCAGTTGAATTAGCTGGTGCAAAAAGGTCGATACTGATGGTAACAAGACGAGATGATCAAGCGTCCTCCTTAGACTATCTGGGCTATCTTTTATATGGTCCTACACCACATGAGATACTTTCGGCCATACCCGAACGCTTCAAACGTCCAACCTAAGACGAATGGGAGATGTTGAAGCGCAGATAAGAAGCTAAAGGCGCTGTCAAAGCTGAAACCATTGCACATTAGTTCTTTTAGCGCCCTGAAACTGATTTCAATAACAGAACTGTTGGAGCCATGGATCGAGTCTTGTCTAGTCTACAACGCTGATAGACTAAATTCTCGCTGCCTCATATCGACACTACCCTAGAGTGCTGATGTACACCACAACTTTGACTCTAAGCATAAGAAAGATATGAGACGGTTTGAATGTCCTAACAATATACATAGGTCTTGCTTGAGAACGATTACTCGACTTTAGCTGTGTCTCTAGTCCCTTTCATTCCTCTTTCCAACTTTCTTTGACCTTTACGATAGCAGCCTTTTACCTTTCGTCTCCGCGAAGCGCCAAGTAGCGGTCATTTGAATCAAAACCAGAACCAGATCCAGAACGCCCCTGCTGTAACAGGGCTTTCACATAAAACTGTGTGCCTCGTTTCTGTTCTTCTTCAAACAAAGACTTACAGACTCTGTCCAATTCCAACAAACATCGCTCTGCTCGACCTGATGCGCCAGTTTATCAACATGCACCGTGTCACAGTGGAAGAAGCCCAACATAAAAGAGGTATTTATGTAAAGCATCGAAGAACGAACACCTTGAATCCTCATATACAACTCAAAGCAGCGCGTTGACGAGCGTTTATCTGGACTCGTTGTTTATGATCTCAAGAACGATTTGTTAGTGCTATTTGGTATAACATGGGCTTCCAAAATAGGCCGTAATTAGGATCATTTCTGATTGTTTGAATATAGCAGACAAAAAGAGGCCGAAAGACAAAATTCCTAGTTAGAACCTCTCAGTAGGAGGCCCCTGAACTAGGACTTGACCGCGGGCCGCTTTCGTACCCGCCCTAAATCAGACGTTCCTCCCCCATCGATAAGATAGAAGAAATACTACTACGAGGAGGAAGCTTGAAGAACGAGGATAGTCACAAGTCATATTAACGGTGAGACTAGAAGCTCGCCAGAGCAGTTAATGTGAGTAGGCAGGAGAATTTTAAATTCATCAAATTGCAGAGCAACTAACCCTAGCCGCCAGAATCGGGAGTTGATGTTTCACCAGCCTCATTGATGCACTGCTCGTCAGGCTACCAGACAAGCCACTTTACCTCAAAAATCACTTCGCCGAGTACAGAGGAGTGGTGCTTCGGCCTTCCCTACGATGACGCCGACATTTGAAAACACAGAGTCATTATATTTCTTTAACCTAACATGGGATCTCGCCAGAATCGTGGTGGCTGTTTCTCTTACGACGGTATTTTGCATCTATGACCCCATGTCTATACTTGGTTTGAGTTGGGTCTTTTCTGACCGACGAATAGATCGCGGTCGGGTTGTCTAGTGTTTGCTACTATCGTCTCTTTTTCCACCCTCTCGCCAAGTTTCCCGGGCCCAGATTTGCGGCATGCAGCCAGGTTAAACAAGTCATTTCGTTCACAGAAGAGGCAGAACGCTGACGAAAGCCCGATATAGCTATGGTTTATTTGCAAATGGGTCGGAGGAAAGTATCCGTTTGCCATGAGACAAGTGCATGACAAATACGGCGATGTGGTGAGAGTTGCACCCAATGAGCTCAGCTTCAAGACTCCTCAAGCCTATAAAGACATTTACAATCATGCGACAAGTAGCAAATCGCCCTTCCCAAAGAGCAGATTCTTCTACGACCGAGGTGATTCTGTCAAGCATCCAGACATCGTATTTACCATTGATCCAAAGCGACATCGGCCACAACGACGGGCTCTGTCTCACGCTTTTAGCGCAAGCGCCCTCCGTGATGCCGAGAGCACGATCAAGTGGCACACTGGACTTTTCCTACATCGAATTGGTCAATACGGCAATCCGAGAACCGATGGTATAGATATGTCAACCGTGTTCAACTGGCTTACTTTTGACATTATCGGTAAGAACAAGTCATACGGCACGGACTCGATGCCAACTATGGACAGACCACTTTAATACTGACAGGTACCAGGTGAGCTAACATTTGGAGAGTCATTTGACTCGGTTGCCAAATGGCAGCCAGATACCTATGTCGCCCTCATCTTGGAGTTCACAAAGCACTACACCATACTTCAGGTGGCTAAGCGACTGGCTATCCCGGAAAGCCTTCTGTCTTGGTTTATGCCCCGGAGCCTCAAATATAGCATGGCCTTTCATGAAAGTCTTACGAAGGACAAGGTCACCCGTCGTATCGAGATAGGTGATTCCAGCCAGCGCAGGGACTTTTTCGCTCACATCCTTAGACGCGGCGACGTCAATCGTGATCATCTCGCAGAGCAAGCAAAGATATTACTTTTGGATGGGTCTGAAACCACAGCCACCTTCTTAGCAGGGATCACGTATCTTCTCTTGAAATCTCCAACAGTACTAGCGAGGCTCCAGAATGAAGTACGATCCTCCTTCTCCACAAAAGATGAGATCAGAGGGGACTCCACAAAAAGGCTCCCTTATCTTCATGCTGTTATTGAAGAGGGTCTTCGTTTGTTTCCTCCCGTGCCACTGGGCCTTCCGCGGACTTGCCCCGGTGCGATAGTTGATAGATGGTATGTTCCACCCGGCACTGAAGTGTCAGTGGACAACTTTGTTATGTCTCACGACGCGCGATCTTTCCCCGAGCCTGACAAGTTCCGTCCTGAACGCTGGCTTGAAGACCAAAGGGCGAATGACAAAGAAGCCAGCCGTCCATTCTCTATCGGACCTCGAGCTTGCTTAGGGGTAAATCTGGCCTACCTCGAAGCGAGACTGATTCTCGCTACAATGGTGTTTCAATTTGACTGGGAACTTGTTAACAAGGATCTAGACTGGTTTGGACAGTTGGAGTTGATGACGTTCTGGAAAAAGCCTGAATTATTGGTCCGATATCATCCTCCTGGGTCTTTGAACTAAGCTTGGTGACAAGTGGTGGACTGCATTCAAGTGAGGTATTGGAGTTTGGGGTTTGGTATGCCGCGAGTACTTGTCCCAGTTACTTGAGTCAAAGCCCAAGTTTAAGTGTTGTGGACCATTGTGTCGTTCGATTCATATTTGCTTTTTCTTCATTTACTAAACAGGAAAGTACGCTTCTGACCGCTGCTTTACTGTCAGCGAAGAGAATAAAGCTTCAACAGCCACGACGAGATATATATTCAAGACTGCTAAAACAAAAGAAAAAGAAAACACAACACAAATGCGTACTAAAGCGTGCAGACAAATTTGATGACGGCGTGGGCTAGACAATAACCTGCTGAATAGGGTAGCAATACTTATGACCTTTACCTATCCTTATTTTATTTTGTTCTTGTAACCTTTGGGGTAGCTCGATCAAATCATGTTCCTTCTTGTGACAAGGCATATGGGCCTTGATAAATCATTCAGAGGTGGAGAAACAGATACTACCTGCTGAGGCCATTCCTGTTCAAGGGTTTGAGTTAGATCTGTGAAAGAACTAAGTTAGCCCACGCATGATTAATTCTAGAAGAAACTCTCCTCTTTAAATGCAAAGTGCAAGCGGTCAATCCGTCTAAAGTGATTACCCACTTCTCTTAGATCGACCTGCCACCAGTGCAAAACGTTGTTCTTCGGTGTGACGTATTGCTCAGGGGATGCATAGTCAACAAACGGTCTACAATGAGACCCCCTACTACCATGCTTGTATCTGCAGTATCTGGTTATCCCTGGACGTTTACCACCTCAACGTAACGCGTCGAAAACAACGCTTCAAACACATCACGCCCTTACAAGCTTGCAACCTGTTCGGCCAATTCATCTGGCACGACAGGTATAGATATGAGAAAGGGATGTTAACTCCTACAGAATTCTAACATCTATAAGTGCATAAATAAGGCGGTATACTACAATCAGACATGAATAATTCAAGGGCTCATTTGGTCTGGTTGATGGTTTGAAAGCGGACCGCCGACATGGATGGTCAGCAGATGAACGTTGTCGGAGCTCACCACGCCCGATGCATCCTCGTCGTTGTCGGGATTGACATCATCGTAAGAGAATGCATAACCCCTACCATCAACCTCGTATTTATGGATAATTCGGCTATAGTGGTTGGTAGGATTTACTGTGTAGTACGACGTCTGGCCCAAACTTGGCTGCGTGAATCCGCCATCGAGTAATAAAGTGGAGCGTACAAAACCTGCACACAAACGTGGAACAACAGCGACATGGATTGGACTATCGTTTTCCGAGATAGCGAAAGGACCAGTATTGCAACCCCAGATGTCTTCATCGTTAGGTTTAGATAACTCGCCTTCGTGTCCAGCACACTTCAGTTTATGGTTCACGACCCTGCATTTGATCATACCTAACTGGGATTGCGTATTTATCATGAGATCTGAGGTGGCGTACCTCTCCCATACATCGTCAACGTAGGATTTCCAGTAACCTCGAAATACCTCGGGATCGACAACATGCTGATTACCAGGAGATAACACTCGGATCGGCCTTCCAGAAGTGTCTGCGATGCATAAGGAAGTCCACTTATGATTATCCATCTGCCTCTGCCTAACTAGATCATTGCAGATCTTAGCAACAGCGCCTGCTTCAAGTCCCGCTGTGGCCTGGGTACTCCCGTCTCTTTCAACGAGTATCATACCAAGGACTAGTCCAACAAAATCAACATAACTTATATTTGCGTATAAAAGGTTCTTGATGTAAGTAAGCTCTACGAAGCCCCAGTCAACGTTTGCGCTTGGATCCCGTAGATTGGTGACGGAAGGCTGAACTAAGCTGTTGCCACCGCCCAGATCGACGACAAAGAACATCAAGTCATCGTTCGAAAAGTAGATACGACCAGAACGAATAAATGATGGAAGCATAATTCTTAACGATTCACCCTTCACAGGTAGACGTATGGAAACATCCTTTGTGACTTTGACAGGTACGCGAGACCCTCTAGCATCAGGGTAAACAAAACTGCCATCACGGAGAGCGAAGAAGACCTTGCCGTCATAGTCTAAACCGGTTATATATGCCTTTACAGTATTGTTGCTGAAGTTGTTAACAAGTCTTATTGGTAGAGGGCGCGACTCTGATCTACGTCCCGTCAAAAGAGGGTTCATGGGCTCAGAGAGGATGCCAGAAAGCAGAGTGTCGGTAGTGACTTCAAGGTTCTCTAGCCCTCCTGGATCGACTTTAATAAATCCTTCCGGTGTGAGGGAGCGTCTGTAGGGGGGGGGAATAGTGTTGTGTGTGGTTATCAGTGGCACTTTTAGGATGAGCATGAGTACAAAGACAAAATACATGATTAGCAGAAGAAAAGAAAAGATAGAAGGTTCAACGGGAATCCAGGGCAAGAGGCTATCGGGAAAAGGCCCCGATCGAAGTGCTGCTTTCTTCAGCATTCTATGGGATGCACGTATATTTATATAAACGAGGTTACAAGAAAATTTTTAACGACTCGTGACTATGGCCATGTAACGGCCGCTTTCATTAGCGCTGCAACCCAAACTGCAGCGTGAATGTTCTAAAATGTCTCTCCCTCCACGGCAGATTTCATATTCTATATGGCTACCCGAAACCGCACCCAACCCAGCCCAACTTTAAACTACTAGAAACCACAGTATCTACCCTAAAGTTTCTCTTACTACGTATCATCGCATCCATACGCTGGATGACTTTATTCCGGTAAAGCCTTGGCTTATCACCTTCCATATCGTCTCCAAAATGCTCAATAAAATGATGGCTAGTTTCAGTGGCCGCGACTGCAAGACCACACTCACGCCTCATTTTCGCCAACCACTGCATAACCGAAAGTTCCAGGGCCTCCCATTCGTCCAGAGTGTGGTTTGCATCGTATTGGTATTCTTCGTTTCTGTGCTCAATCGTAGAGCATTTTGTCGGGCACTTGTGTTGCAGTCCGCCAAAAAAAAAAAAAAAAAAATTAAAAAAAAAACTCAACGGATCTTCGGTCAAGAACTAGGTTACCGGGCATTTCAGCTGGTTAACTACCTAGTTTAGTTGGCGATACACTTCAAGATTCCACTGTCGGTTAGTTTCATTATATTTAACATTTGGTAGATAAAAGCACTTTGACCTGTTTACGTGAACTCAAAAATGAGATTTGGGCTAGCACTGCTATATGAATAATTTACACTCGGCTGTGAGGCATGCATATAGAACAAACGAACCAATTTGAATAGTTTCCTGTAGCCTCGACTGTCGCGCGGAACGTGATATCTTTAAGTAGACAACCAGAACCTTTCTATATGCAGCAATTGTCGCGTCCGAAGAATACCTTTGGAGAATGGAGTTTACCCTATGTCTTTGTTTTGTACCCCCCAAAGCCTTTTACGCTCCCTGACCCACCACTTAGCCACAGCATCAGCCTCTGCAATCCATCGCGATGCTTCCTCACCGTAAACGGTCCTTACGTCACTAGTCAGCTGTTCCATAGACCACTTCTCCAGAGGCTCAAGCTCGAGTTGGTCGTTCTTCAAGTCGGTAAATCTCCACCGAGATGCGCGGTCAAGAGGTATGACAAGCCTCCAGGGCGTATCCGCAGACGTCACTGACAGCATACTTGCACCGCTATTAATTATGCCAAAGTTCCATGCGCGACGGCCATTCTGGGCGGGCTTGTATGGCCGGATGAGCGACTGCCCTTCATAATCATGAATGAGATCAGACGCTACGACCGTATCCTTACGGTTGAGCGAGCCCGTGTTGATGAGCAAGTCCAATATCGTCGGGAGAATAGAGATGGAAGTCGCATTTGCTTCGTACTGTACGCGAGGAATATGAGGGTGCCTAAAAGTGATAGGCACGCGGAAATTGCTGACATGACTATTCTTGTAAGTGCCGGTCCTGGTAGAGATATCCTCTCTGAATGCTTGCCCGTGGTCGCCGACAAGAACTACAAGAGTCTCATTCGTGATACCGTAATGATCGAACAAGTGCAGAAGCTCGCCGAGCCACGCATCCGTGAACCGGACAGTGTTTAAGTAGTTGTTGAAATCTTTGTGCCATGACATCTTTCCCTGTGTGTTTAGATACTCGGTCTTTTTAAAATTGCCTGGTAGTCCCCAAGGATGATGTGTTGTGCTAGTAAAATGGGAAAAAAACATCCTCTTGTTCTCCTGCTGCACCTTCTCGATGAGCTCCCGTATGTGTGTCTTCAAAGTGGTTTCAGGGTATCCAAAATAGTTGATTTCCTCCAGGTCGGACCGCACCTTAGCGTTTCGTTCCAGGTAATCCTTGGCAACAACCTTCTCGATACCCATCTTTTTGGTAAACACGTCCTGGCGATCATACTTTTCCGTTACCGATTGAAAGAAAGCAGTAAGCCATTCCTGCTCAAGGAAGTCGTTTGAAGCTGTCCCGCCCTCCTTCATCTGGTTGAAGAGATGTAAGATTTGCGGAATGCAAGGTTGGTAACTTTGCGCCTCGGACTCTTCAAAGTTGTCAATAGGAATAGGCCAAACCCCACAGTACGTTGCAGCCAAGCTTTTGAAGGAGAGAGATGCAGTGGTGAAACCACCTACGACATTGATGCCACCGAAGCCATCCTGCGTCGTGTCGTTCCACTCTGGTATCGGTACCTCGGGCAGCTTGGATCCATTTAATCTTCTCCAACAGGCAGGCTTGCCAGTAATCTTTTCTGCCACTGGAGTTAATCGGGACAATATGGTATTCACGTCATCTTCATCTTTTTGTCCCTGATGAGACTGAAGGATGTTCCTGTGAATGTCAGAGCCCTGTTGCAGGGGAAATAGCTCCTCTCTAGTGCTTTCCATCATGATGAGGGCAATATGCTTAATCCTGACTGTCCCAGCTTTGAATGCATGGCGGAGAGTTTCCAGGATCTGTTCGTCCTGATTGGTAATCTTAAGTGGATCACCCACTGGATTGTAAAACATACCATTGACCTCGGCTTTGTTGTAGATATGTCCGGGCTCAACATCATTTCCTACCTGTTCATCGCCTGTAGTGGAGCCATTGGGCGACACCCATTTGTCAAACCCATCGGGAGGCGTCTCAGGTAACCATGTTGGAACACGGTCTCGATATATTTGACCCAAGATGCTGTCGTCACCGGGTGCCCACCCTTTGAAATACCCTTTAGGCCTCTCCCAATATTTGCTTTGGATAAGGTCCGGAAGGGGCCAAGGGTTGCTAATAGAAGGATGAAGGCTAACTCGGTTTTCTGTGCTAGAGCTTGTGACCTGTAGCAATTTGATAGGCAAGCTCATAGACATCTCGGCATATGGCGTGGATGGGCGGAAATAAGCTGTCAAGACCAAATAAAGAAGTGGCAACAGAGTCCTAACATCAACGCGTTTGTAGATACTCCCCTTTTCGGTCTGGCTTCTGGTCTTCGGGTGGTCGTGCGCGCGTGCAGATTTTACCAAGTTGTCAGAAACACAGGCGTCCTCGATGCTGCAAGAATCATGTCGGCGTTGGCATATGTTCCAGGTATCCAGTAGTTCTGAAGCTATAAGTGAGGTTTCGCGGAGACGATCGGGAGCGTCGGTCACTTACCTTTCCACAGAAGTGTCGTAGCCGTGTCCAGAATCCTGCCAGTGTGTTGATACAGGAGCTCTCGAGCAGACCACGAGATGCCCAAGATGAGAAGAAGAAAGATAAATGCAGATTGAGAGCCGCTTAACAAGATCTTAATGCCATCCTTATCATTGGCATATCTGTGTGCGTTTGTCCAGGTCACTTCGGTGCCAGTTTCATAATAGAAAGTCGCATAGAAAACAGTTCCGCCAAGAAGGATGATCCTGGGTGTCCATGAGCAATCAGCTTGGAAAATTGTGAACATCTACCACATACGAGAAAAAGCAACCTATCAAACGGCTTATGTAGGTTATTAACGTCCTTCTGCGGGACAGAAATAGTCGTGACAAGCAAATGGCAAGGATATCGGGAGCCAGGACCGATGGCAGGAAGAATATGAAGGCAGTATGCGACACGGTGCCCACGTATATGCGTAAGTGAATCAGCTTTGACAAGCATGTGCAGACATATATGATGGAGAAGCTGAGTGAGACTATCATTGTACAGGCACGACAAGGCTATGTCAACGAAGGACTCTGGGAAGTCGCGATAGTTCAAAGATGGTGTAGTATGTTTAGGACCACTCTCCAGTACATCAGTGTTAGATAAAGAAAGAAACGCCGCCGCACCGCAGTACGTCAACTAACTTTATATGTTGACTTATAGTTTTATAACGGCCCTACACGACTATCTGTTTTTCCACGCAAAGCGCACGTAGTGCAGGTTCTGTTTGGCTTAAACTGCTCCTTGCACTACTTCACTAGTTTCATTATCGCCGTTATGAATGACACTACAGCTGCAGCCGTGGCTTTCTTAAAATCAAGTTTCGGACCAAGCCTTTAATGCCTTTCTGCACCATTCGATCCCTCTCCAGAGCAACGTCGTTGACCTGGGTCGATGACACTCTGACAATTCTGGATATATTCCAAGAACATGATGAATCTTGGAGTCCGGTGTCTGACCAGTACCTTGGATCTCAACATTGCATGATAGAGCTGTTCAGCATGGGCTTGTCTGAGTGACATCATGCCTACGACATCAACCATAAAGCCACAAAGGGTTTGGTTGTCAAAGTCGGAGTACTCGTTATCGATATGATCCCATAAGGTACTTTTAGTGCCTCCCGCTGCTTCGAACAGACCATGGGCAAGTGCCATTATGTGATCAGCTTGAGCGAGATCAACAGATTCTAGATCTAACCCTTCTTCATTCTCAAAGAATATTTGAAGGATGGATACCTCATCACGTGCCAGGAGAGCTCTAGCGTCTTGACTATTGTAATCAGATAATAAACTCAGAGCAAGAATCTGAAGGTATAAGCAAAACGTAGATACGGTTGACCTATCGGCTTCCTGGAAAGATACATATGTCAGTCGCCTCGAAGTTTCATCCATCATACTACCCAGTACTTCAGCACGGTCTGGAATTGTACATACCTTCAGGTTCTTTCTGAGCGCGATCCATTTGGCCATTGTAATATCAGCATGTTTTTTCCGTGCTTCTGTCTCGGTGAATGTGAGGTTCCGGCGGTCCATGGTTAGCTTGCTAAGTATGGTTTCAAGAGCGGGCTCCTCCTAGGGCAGACTGATGGGTTTTTGATATTACTCCGAACGCGTGAGGAGACTAGGTTTCGGTTTGTTTTGGGTTTTGAAACCTGACTGCGTAGAGGACCACCAAGCTAGTCTGGGAAATACCACGAGGAAATCGCAAACGCGGATGTCCATATCTGGCAACTTAATATTGCCCCCATATTGTCTGTGTCGTCGTATCGACAGAATTGGTAGTCAAGCTCCCTAAACTTTATCGCCCTTCTGGTTCACATGAATATCCTCTCCTATCGCATCCAATTCGCTTTTCATATGAACATATCCGCTTCCAGAAAGCTTTCTATATCACAAGGAGTTTGAGAATCCTCATATGCTTTAAAAGCTGAACGGGTTTCCTTCTACATAAATGTGACCTGAGACTGATTTGTTGCCTGGGGTCCCCCCGGTCTAACATCTTAATGAGAGCTGGCATCAGTGGAACAGCCAAAATGGGTGACCGCAACTTGGGGTCGTTAGCTAGATTCCTTCTCTGGTGGCCAGCCGTAGTTCTGAGTATCTGCCTTCCAAAAGCCTGAACGATGTTCTGCTGATCCACAGTAGACTAACAGCGGGTATAGACGGACGAGTAACGCCGCAGTCTAGTCCTAAATCAGTAATAGCCTATTATGCACCGACGGAATTGAAGGCGTCTTGTGATCAGCTAGGAATTGTTCTGCATGAAAGATTTTAGGTGAGTCCATGATCCATAAATGGCTTATAAGTCCATTTGAAACCTACAAAACTCCCGGAGAAACCTGAGTTGCGGAAATAACATTACGAGAACTATTACTGCACATTATGCGTTTCTATCACCCTACGGCTAAGGTACTTTGGACCATCTGGATGCTCATTGCTGCCTATTGGTCGCATCTAGGGTGGGCAACATGCACCACCGCCCAGTGGAAACCTCAGTACGGACAGACGGTTGGCCTGGCCTTGAAAGCACTAGACATCACTAGACAAGACTTTGAGGCGTTGAACCCTTTAATCCAAGTTAGTATGCCCATTGTCAATGAACCCTACAATGTGCCGTATAAGTCGCGACTGGTTTTCGGCTCATGGAGCACTGACTGCCCACGCCTGCTTCAAATTCCCCTCAATTCAATTATACCCATTCATACACCTACAGCTAGACACTACGATACAGGCGTAAGCTATAGTAAGGACTGCAAAACACCAACAACGACAAATCCGTATGCAATTACCGCTACTAGAGTGGCAGTACACTAACCGTCCGGGACTACTAGATATCAAGAAGCGAACACCATTGCCCAAAGTTCGCTGTTGACCACTGATGCCTCCCTTTCACTTAAGAAGACGATAGACGAAATGTACAATGTTGTACCGATCGAAGAGTTCGTGACTCTTCTAAAGCTTGCATCTACTACAACATCTGACAAAGACGCAAAAGAAACCTCGTCGGAGGTCGATGACAAGATAGACACATCCACGACAGATCACTTACGAGAGTCTACAGAAGGTTTCGTTGCAACAGATAATATAAAAGTCGGATCTATGATGGCGAAACTTTACACAAACTTACAGCATTTGAAGACGGTGTCACCTACCACACGCGCCACAAACCTGGTCTCTGGAAGGGTTTCAGAAACCACAGGCAGTTCGACGGCAATTCCTACAACGGTTAACTCTGCTACGACGTTGTCAACCACCTCAGTAGATACTAACAGCCTAGTGCTGATAACGTCGACGGTCGTGGTGGTGGAGAAACAGACTGTAACTCGGGCGTCACCCGGCCAAACAAATCCACCGAAACCTATATGCGGAGAAGAGGATGAACTGCAAGGCCACGAGGATATCCACAATCAACGTGTAAAGGAAACCTCGTTTGAATGGTGTTCTTTACCGGCTGTTAAGGGCATTATGGGACCAAGTGATGGGTGCGTGAAAGGCGTACAACGTGACTCCTGGGACGTCCTTTATGAATACTCCATCTGTTGGGCGGAAGATTGCGTAGGCGAGCCTCAAGACAGGCAGAAGCCCCTTGGGAAAGCAGGGCCGAGGTGTGAAACCATTCTCCATCAACATAGCTGGAAAGCGTGCAACAATGGAGGTGTAGGAGGGCAGGTACAGGCTGGCTGCCTCATCTACAAGATACGTGCAGGCGTTGGAGCAAGACAAGGATATTGACACGGAAGATGACAGACAATCTTCACAATGGTGACAAATAAGGGATGTTTTAAGATGGATCGCAATCTTGACTCCCGTTATAGTGACAACTGAAATCAGAGGCCGCCCCCGGCTTTCCACATAGAGTTTCAATGCCCAGCGGCCGATCAGGGATTTATTTTCACACATATAGATGGGGAAAGTAAAATGGAAGCGGCCTTGAACATATCTCAAAGTCAATAACAAAGGATACGGGATCCGAATACGGATTTTGGCTTTGTTTTTTGTTTTGCAATGGAGTTGACGAAATAGTGTAAGAACGGCTACATTTGAACGTAATCTGAAGTCGACTGATGATTACAGTAAAGATCGAAATTGGTTGTCCCATTTTCACTGTCTTTGGTTTATACCGCGCGGACACTTTAACCAGGGGCGTGTTGGTTACACAGCCTTGCTACGTTGTTCGTACAGTATGGGTGTATTTGCTGACAGCTTACATCAATGGTCAAAAAGCGCAAGGCGATTACTCTACCGCAGATAGTCAGTCGCATCCTTTACCTCCATATGCTGACCTTCTCTCTCGATATCCAGAAATGGGTGTCACAGTATTATTTCGAGAGCGACCCATATCTGACTTCAAGGCTTTAATAAAACAGACACGATTCCCTGTTTCCGGTAACCGTTTAACTTTGTAGTACAAGAGGAATAAAGCTGCTGTAGGGCGTGCACTTAGTACAGGAGCGCAGAGGTTCAGTGGTAGTAGCGAAAGCCTAAAATTATACAGCTACGCAGCCGAGACGGGGAACAACAAGGGACGACTCCTTATGGTCCGGCCTAGGCCTAGCATGCAACTCTGGACTTCATGATAAAGTCAATCGTGTGCCAATCCGACCCTTCCCGCTTTTCTCAGTCCTATCCCTCCAATAAGTAGACATATAAGCGTCTGGGCGAATATGGCCCAGAACCCCGCCCGGAAGCCGTACAAAAGCGCCTCCGAATATACCAGGTGGGCATGCTTCTTCGTGAATGAAGCCGAAACCGCTTGGGTCGTAGCTAAGCCCACGGCGTTCCCAAACTGCGCAGCTGTATGAAAAACAGCACCTGCCCGAGATTGGCTTTCACCGGGAAATGCTTCAGTAATTATGAGATGCCCAACAGTAAAGAGGATATCAAAGGAAAACGGTAGAAGAATCTGGGCAAGGAAGGCGCCAGTCCAATAAGACCATCCAGGCTTCATCAGAGCCATGAGAAGTGGCGAACCTGATGACAGCAGAGTTGTGGCGGTCACGAGCCAGACAGCCGGTACCCTGTTTACAATAAAACCTGTGGTCAGGTTAAGCGTTAGTCCGACGACAGCGCTGGGGACGATCCGAATAGCCGCATCAAGAGCCGAGAGATGCTGGATTTCCTGAAAACTGATATGAAGAGTCAGCAAAACCTGGAGGCCAGTGATTGTTTCGGATCTCGGCTTACTAAAGGCTAGTCATGAGGTCCATAGAGTTCAATGCCGCGAAGGACAAAGCTACGGTGCCACAGACGGCTGCGAACGCACTATTCGCCCAGAAACCATTGGGAATCAGTGCTGGCTTATCTCTTTTGACTTGAAAGTGCATCCAGCTGATGAAGAGGGGCGCAATCACGAAACAAAGACATAGAAGCACGATGCTGCCTGCTTCCTTGATACAATGAACATCGGTGCCGATAATGCTTGCTTTGGTCAGTGGAGTCCCTTTTGTGGGCCAGAGAGCGCTGACTCACGATAGGAAGTAAGACAGCAGAGCCATGAACGCGGACGCAAGTAGAGTTCCTACCCAGTCGACTTTGAGCCTCAAGCTATACAGAGTACTTCGGAAAGAGCCAGGCAATGCTGATTTTGGCAGCGACCACATGCCCACAACAAATAAGAGCAGGGTCATACCTCCGCAAAGATACCACCCCGAACGCCATCCAACGCTGTCGACCAATACACCACCTACAACGAGACCAAGAGTAAACCCCAGAAGCTGGCTCAAACCTAGGCAAGCAAACGATACATTGCGCCCTCGGCCACGCGGTTGAGTGTTGCTCACGAGAGCCACTGAGCTGGCCAAGTGAAGGGCTATGGTAATACCCTGTAGCGCCCGCAGAACAACCAACTGTCTCCCGTTCTTGACAAGGCCGGCGGATATCATGAAAATGCCATTGGTTATACATCCAGTCAGGTTCACCATTCGTGGCCCCAGGACGTCGGCGACGCTACCTGCAAGTAGTAGCGTGGAGGCTGTAGCTAATCCTTGGACTGAGGACGGCCAAAAGGCAAGCGACTCAGGCAGATTTAGGTCTACTGTCAGTCGCGGGAGGCTAATGATTATGAGCCCGTTTGAGACGCTCCAGGCAAGATTGACGCCACAAAGCTGGAATATAGCCACTATTCTCTGTAGGCGGGATAACGACGGAACGGCGTCGATAGCTTGAACCTGTGAGCAGTCGTCGTCCGCGACGGCCAGGTGGACCTTAACCTGACGTTTAGGAGACGATTGTTCCATCGGTCTCGGTGCTGGTCTGAGAGTAGAAGGATATATGGCGGTCGTCGCTTCATATATGGTGTTGAACGGTCGCTGAACAGGTAAACCAGTCAAGGACAGTAGCGTGGTCGTGGGGCGAGTTGTTCAAGCACTGTATTCGTATTATCTTTCACGTAAGCATGGATAACTTTGTGTCAAGGAAACCTGGTACCGAACTGATAACAAGTAAATGGAATTCTTGCGACTAGTCCTCTTCGATGTAAGACTTATATGTATCGAAGCCGTCATGTTGTATGAAGTGGCTCAATTACGCCGTCAATGGCTTTTGAGGACTGTCCAAGAGTAGAAACCACATTGGAGGTCTTGCATTTGCTTTTACAAGGCTGATGATTTAGCTACTGCACGACACCACGTTACTCTGTGTGTTTGGCATATAGACGGAGGGAGTATCGCGCCAAAATTCTCAAATCTTCTTTAGCAACCCATCGGTATGGCAGGGCGAAATGTTACACACAAGGCGGCCTATCTTGACGTTTGTTTCCATACCTCCTCTACCGTGTACAAAGTTGAACTCAAAACATTTCTTAGTTGTGAGGATTGGGTAGGGAGATCTTGTCAAAGTCCCGCCTGCACCTATACTGTCTTGAGAACATGATTTATCCACTAAATTCTGAGATCGTATATTCAACTACAGTTTGAATTGATGGTTCACGAAAGTTTACCAACTTTTCCATCTGTACTAAAGTCCAAGAGAGACCTTTTGCTGTATTTATGTTTCCTGTACTCGTTCAAGCCCGAAACAGTTCTGATAGATCCCCAAATTTCTATATCGCTTGATCATCTACGTACAGTATTGTATAAACTGGACAGGTCCAATCGTTTTTTAGACGTCCCGCAAGCTTCTCAGCTGTATAATGATACAGGTTACCTAAAGCAACAACCATTAAACAGATATCGTATTGTTTCGGTTCTGCTTTTCTCACGGAAACTACCGCTCAAAATATGGCTAATACACAGGCCATCACCGGGATGATGCGCGCCCTGCAGTATGTCCGCAGTCGTGGATGTTCGCTCCTCGCATATTGATTGACCCTAACTAACCCTCCTGAGTATGATCCACCCCGATCGGAAGGTCTACATCAATGAGGTCGATGTTCCAGAACCCAGAAACACTGAAATCCTGGACAAGACCAGATGTGCTTCCCTGTGTCACTCGGACTGCCTTATATTCCATCCCGACTTTAATATAAGCAAAGGTCTCAAATCTCTCACTACGCTCGGACACGAAGCCACTGGTATCGTGGTACAGAGTGGCAACCAAGTGACGAACCTTGAGAAGGGAGAATCTGTGGGCTTTCTTGCCTCCTGTGGGTGTTTCGACTGCGTTGACTTTCTTGCGGCCATAAGTGGCCATTTTTGATGACAGTAAGCGACAACGGCAGCCATCACGAGGAGGTGGAGTAAACTATCACAGTCTCGACGTGGCGTGGGCGCACTGTAGCAAGCCACAATAATCATAGCCTGGTCCGGCTCATAAAATTTACGCAGAAAGCCAGGGCAGCCTCTAATTTCGGACTGTATACCTTTCAGCCCACTTCAGCCAAACACACCTCTACGTCAATTTACGGTAGCTTCTAAATTTTGACGACATGCCTATTTTTCCTGCATCAGTTTTGTCTTCCCAAGTTAGTCATATAAGAAATGAAAGTGGGATATTAACACAAGGCTTTTTCGTTTTTCAAACGCTGGATCATAACCTAAAAATATTCAAAACTAACGTAACAATTGTTGGTTGCTGCCCTTAAGGGACGAACGCATAAAATCCCCTCAAACACCGCGGACTCGAAAACATGGCCGATAAGCTTGAAATCCATGATCCTAGAGTAACATGGCACACAGCAACAGTTCACCACAAAACCTACCATTACATGAGGGCTGACCCGGAGAATGAGCCACTGGCGACAATTTTCCTCCTGCATGGGTTTCCTGATTTAGCTTTCGGCTGGCGGTATCAGGTTCCTTGTTTACGATCTCAAGGATATCAGGTCATCGCCCCAGACATGTTGGGTTTTGGCAGAACCAACGTATCTTGCCAGCTAAGCTTGTACGGTTTAAGAAGCATTGCTGAAGATGTCAGGGACCTGGCAGACCTTGTCGCCAAAGACAAAAAGATCATCCTGGGTGGACATGGCTGGGGCGCCGCGGTGGTCTGGCGCACGGCCCTATGGTTTCCGGACCTGGTCCAGGGTATTTTCAGCGTCGGGACACCGTTCATCCCGCCCTCACGAATCTATCGTTCGCTGGATGACGCCACGCAGAGTGAGGGTATGAAGAACTTGAGATACCAACTGCAATTTCAGGGCACGCAGATCGATGAAGAGATGACAGAAGAAACAAAGGTCCGACAATTTCTAAATGCCATGTTTGGCGGGAAGGGTCCTGGAGACGAAATCGGCTTCGATGTATCGGAGGGAATCTTATTCCATAATTTACCCAAACTGAACCGATCTCATTTATTGTCGGACGTTGAGCTGGAGTACTATGTCTCTAAGTATTTCCAGAATGGAAAATCTAAGGTGGAAGGGCCCCTTCGCTGGTATCGCACCCAGGCACAAAATTACCTGGACGAGTTACGACTGCTACTAAAGCCTGTCAAATTTTCAATGCCGGTACTGTTCTTGGCTGTCACTCAGGACGAAACTTCACCAGCGAACTTGACCGAGGGAATGGATCAATATTTTGAGAGCTTGACGTGTGGAGAGGTAGATGGGTCTCACTGGATCTTATGGGAATCGCCTGCTGCTGTCAATGAACAGCTATTAACGTGGCTGAAAATGATGGCGGGCGGTGTAGCGCAAAAGTAACGAGAACCCTGATCGAAGTCGTGTGTAATGACTAGGATGAACAAGCCATTGAAGTAAGCCTTTCTTGATGACAGGAATTCAACTTTTCAAGTGCTGTAGAACATCTTCAATGCACATGGAGCTGATTGATAATGGCTGACAAGCTGCGATGTCAATATCAATATGGCTACCCAAGAGCTTCATTGATGGCAATGTCGCATCAAAGGGATTCATCACTTCAGTTTCGGCTCACCTATCTAGTTGTCTAACTATATCGTCTGTATAGTCTGTATAGAAGTCAGAAGACCAATGTCCGATGTCCTGAACAATTCTCTCGATATTAACTCACGTTCCGTTGAAGGTTTTGATTCAACAGTGTTACGAAATTAGTATCTTATTAATCAATTAACTACTCGAACTTCTAATTACTCAAGGCTTTGAAAATCTGTTACTTTACGGCTGAGGCTATAGCCGTCGCAATGGTGATCCGCTTGTGCCACTGCGTTATTCGTCTTTCTTTTTTTTTTTTTTTTTTTTTTTTTTTTTTTTTTTTTTTTTTTTTCTTTTTCCTTTTTTTTTTTTTTTTTTTTTTTTTTTTTTTTTTTTTTTTTTTTTCCTCTTTTTTTTGCATTTTCACTCTTTGTTTGATTGATCTCCGCTATTATCCACGACGAAGCTATCGCAATTCAGCTTCTGCACAACCTATTCCGATACACTCATTAAATGCTCCGCCCTTTAGAATGTCTACCTACCCCGTAGCTGTATTGCGGCTTAAATCATAAGTCCTGTTTCCAAACCCGAGGCAATGTTTTTGTATCTTGAGTCAGGATATGAAAGTAGGTTCTCCGTCTTGTCAGCGCTTCCCAAAGATCTGAAGCTCGCTTCCACCAACGATTCTGGACCTTTCCCGTCTCCTGATGCCTCCCAGAACATCGCCCCTCCCAAGCCTTTCTGTTTCAGATACGATACCTTTTTCTGGACCGCCTCCGGAGTGTCATATGAGTAGACGCCGAAGCCAGATTGGTGCTTGCCGTAGTATGCTTGCGCCTTCTCGTCGTACATGGTCGTGAGGCCCTGCTTGGACAAAGCCTTATAGTCCCAAACGCCAGCCTCCCAACTGCCCAGTGCCTGATTAGCAAGTCCTACGCCGGAGTGCGGTTCCCCCATGCCAGATGAACCGAGAAAGGATCGACCGTATACAGGCATGCCGAGGACAAGTTTACGGGCAGGGACCCCGGCCTCAAGGTAAGCTGTGACGGCGTCATCTGTATTGAATGGAGTAGACTGGGGAAGATCCGTGTTCGCATAGAGATTGGCGTTGTGACCAGTCACAGGACTCCACGATCCAGCGTAGTCGTAGGCCATAAGATTGATGTAGTCGACTTTAGCGCCAAGATCCGCTAGCCGTAACGTGCTGTAGTGGCTGGAGCCTGCTGGAGCGGCGATGGTAAGTTGGAAGTGATAGCCCGGTGCGTGTTCAGAAGCGTATGCATCGAGCTCGGCTCGGACCGCCTCAAGGAGGAGTACCATATTAGTGGCATCCCCATCAGTAGCTGGATACTCCCAGTCAATATCGATGCCGTCAAAACCCCAGTCTTTCACGATGGTCACTGCCGACCTGGCAAAAGTAGATCGACCGGCGGCACTAGCTGCAGTAGTGGCAAAGTTTGTAGACCAAGTCCAACCGCCTATCGAAAGCAGGACTTTGAGCTGGCGGTGCGCCTTTTTGAGGAGGAAAAGTTGTTTAACACACCCAAACGCATCTTGCGTATCACTTTTCAACCAAGCTGTAAATTGAGGATTGGACCTCTGTCAGTAAAGTAGTACACACCCAAGTTAGAGCTTCGACCTCATATACTAGGAGACGGCTTTCAATCCAAAAGTAAATTACTTACAATCACCTTCGTAATGCTTTTCTAAATCTGCGTCCGTGTTTTCTGTGAATCTGAGAAAGGTTAAAATCGATACTACTGATATGGCGATTCCGTTCTGGATGTACGTACACGGTTCCATCACCACGTACATTCATAAACGCGTATAGCACATGTGTTATACTAGATGTGGGAAGGTCTCGTGGTTGAAAATTTCTCTCATTTATGCCCCTAAGACGCGCACAGGATCAGCATCTAGTCTTCATTAAGATAATCCAACCACAACCGCGACTAGGAGTCCAAGGCTTAAAAAGGTCAAATGAGACTAAGAGCCAGCATACCAATTGACAAAGTAAACCATGTTGACATATCCTGTGTCACTCTGCGGAGGCTCTTTCTGATACGGTTGCGTGGCGTCAGGCTCTGCGACGGTTAGCAGAGACAGAGTTGCAACGAGCAGAGACATCATTCTTAGAAAAAAGGCCAACATGTTAAAACCCATATCACCGTTGAGCAGTCTTTTGATATGGTGTAGGTTTGTCAACACAGGACACGGGACCTGATCTGGGTTATACCGCCTTCAATTTTCCAACGGTGGAAAGGATATAGCTGCAAGTTATATTGGGTAGATCTTATGGAACATAAACTAGGAGCGTTGCTTTTGTTTTCTGCCGGGCTGTAACAGATTCTAACGTGCTTAGTAAAGAAATGAAAAACCTAAAGTAAAGACTCGACCGTGTTTGGCCGATGGTACCAGGAGGCCAGGGGTTCGCGCGCTCCTTGCTTCTAGATACCTCAGGTGCTCTTTATGGCCGTTATCACTACATCCGGCTGACTAGAAGTACTTTACTAGCGGACATTCAGACACCAGTGGGCATTGTTGAAGCCAAACGGTGGGGCGTATGCCCTGTTAGACCGGAAGGGGGTGACGTCGCATCAATGACTACAGAGGCAAAGGCAGAGGCCCGACTACGGCTTTATATCATCTTCTGGCTTAATGAAGGGAAATGAAATCCCCAAGAAGTTAGAACAACCTGACTGTGGCGAGGATCGATGTCTATGGCAAGGGTTTGATAAGAAGTGTCATATTATACATATAGACTATTTTATTCAATCTCATATCTCAATCATGGCGCGCTACTTACCACCTGGGGCGTGTATTACCATGTCATAAAAGCAGGTCAAATTCGAGCTATTACGTCTCATACACGATACGATTGATCGGTTGGTTCTACTGACCGTGAACTGTCCTCAGCCTGACTACCCCGCGCACGGCATGGACAGATACTGATGCCTCAATGAGCGAAGGTTACTTGACTATTGCGGTGCGGCCTAACACTAGTGGTTAGCCATTATATCAGATTTTGATCTGTGCAAGAGTATGTTGAGTGGCATTACGTATTTTTGAAGCAATATGTATGTTTGGGCACTAGTAGAGAAACGGGATCTTATAAATACGATGCACGTGGAAAGTCTTAAGTAAAACTGCGCTTGATACACGTTGCTTTCTATAGCTTGTTTCAACTGTGGAACGCGGTCAATTCTGGAGTAGTTATGTACTTCAAACTATGCAGCTGGCGCTACGAGCCGCTCGAAAGCTTCATCCTCACTCGGGCAGCCATCGCCATTGACCTTATCGTATGCCGGAAGCAACAAGGCGTCATCAACTTCGACGTACCTTCCACGTTTTACGTGAACGAGTTGTCCATTCATAGAAGTGTCGGCCATGAGGTAACAAGCACAGCGAGCTACTGCATACGCTGGTTGTACGTCAACGTTTATGTTATTCAGCAAGGCTTTCAAGGATGGGACGACCTCGCTGTCAGTCCAGCTGGGTGCCAAGGTATTGACACGTATCGGAATTTGAGCAGATGCAAGCAAAGGGATAAGTCCTCGTCCGAAACCGAGAACTCCATGTTTGGTAGTGGCTAACATGTGTTAGCCGGTTGACAAAGCGATGTGCAAGAATCCTTTCCCTCTACTTACCATAGTCAACGGCCCGGAATCGTTGCAGGCCGGTTGCGGATCCAGTGATAACGATACTCCCCCCGTCTTTTTGCTGTCGCATATGATGAATCGCCAGAGTAGAGGTATTGATGACGCCTTTGAGGTTTGTGTCGAGATTCTGGCTAGATGGCTCCATCAGGTTGCCATTCTCGTCAAGTCGTGAAGACAAGTAATCAGCTCGTGGTCCAATACCGGCGTTGGCAAAAACGTGATCGATACGGCCATATAGCTCCTTGGTCTTATTGAAGAGCACTAGTAGCTCTTCCCATCTAGTAACATCCGTCTTGACGAATTCGAATATACCTTTCATCTGGTTTCGGGGAGGCTGCAAATCACCGCTGACTACCATAGCTCCGAATGAGAGTAGCAGCTCGACAGTAGCCAGACCGATACCAGATGAACCACCTATTTCAGAGGCCTTAGCGACGAAGCGTCTGCAAACACAACACGTATACGTGGCGAGTATATGATGACAGCGAGTAGGGACCAGAGGTGAGGAAATGCATACCTGTGACAAGAATAACCCTACCCTTTAGGGTAGCCAAGTCCTCATCTTCAAAACCAAACTCTGCCATATCGATAGAGTATGAAGACTTATTTTTTCAATGTAGATCGCCAATGAAATAGACAGGCTGCTGCGGGAAGTAGCTTTCGGGTATGATAAGAGCGAAAAGAAACTTTAAATAAGAAATTGCACTGCGCTTCCTACTAGCCACCTACGATCTCGGGAAAGAAACTAAAAACACAGACATACCATCAAGAGAGAATGTGGACTGATGAGTTGGTCTGGCGAATGGGAAAGTCCTTTTATGGAAGCAAATAGCTTTTTGGTCCTTTCGAAAAATACACAGACCTATTAAGGCTTACGGATATTCGGGATATTGCGCATGGCTACTAGCTATGTTCAAGTGTCGATTTCCTCTATTCACTCCATTTCCATTTGCCAACTGAAACTTCATATGACGTCCTAAAACAGACATTTTGGGCTAATGATGGCTTGCCTAATCAGACATCCGAGCTTTGGAAAGTTGTGAAAGACATTTTCTATAACCTCTGCGCGCGCGCATAGTGTACCTTGACAAGATGCTGTCGCATGTTCAGTCTAGTTGTCTAGGTGACCTCATGGAATCGTGAGCGAGAACAGGGAGTTGAAATCTATTTCATCTCGACTTATTGAACACAACATAAAATCGCCACAACATCATTGAAGGCATGATCAACAAGCGTTCGTTTTTTACCTGTCGTGTTACCACAACCGCCTTTTTTCTTATTCGTCTAACCTTGCTATCTGATACAAGACTTGTTGACATCTTGAAATGCATTTCTGTCTATTTAATGCCGCTATCGATCAGTGTTTTCCGTTGCCGCATGTGTTCAAAGCGATTACCACCTAAAGTCATCTCGAGGAGCATACGGCGGAGGTGGCCTCCCATCTGGAATCCTGCACTCGTCTAAAGCCCTTGCCAAGACCAGATCGTCTGTTGAGAGCGGCGAAGTTCGACAGAAGTCAGTTTGGCATGCACGATCGATGTAATGTGGTATTGCCACTGGAACAGGGACAACGTGATGGTAAACAGGTTCTTTACTTCTTCTGCGTTTCGTGGTGCAACTTGGTTCGTATCTTGTTGTGTAGAGCATACTCGAGTGTTGTCTTGATGCGAGATTGTTCGTGTCATGGCTCTGAGCAGGTGTCTGGCGCTTTCTCCTGAGCATCTGCAAACTGATCTTCTTATGTCGGAATGCGCCCTTCATCCGTTCCTGTGTCAAATGGCACCGGTCGGTCCAACTGGTGCCCTCATTGTTGTTGAGAAGATGTGTCAAGCGCGAGAAGAGTGGTGCTAAGCACGGTAAACCCATTTTGGTGCAGATCCTGGATATGTGACGCCAAAGTTGAGGGGATGATTGAGAAAGCCCGCTCCAGTAAGCCTATTGAACTTCGACGTAACATATGTATAATATTTTCTGTTCCACCCAAGTTCTGCCTTTTGGGACCTCGGGCCCTTTACGTCTTGGAACAGGAAGAAAGTGTGCGTACGAAAAGGGCCTAAAAAGTAAGACATGTTTAGACTCAAATAATGAGGAGCAGCAAAACCATGGATATTGTGGATACAGGCTTTTGTCAGAAAAGAAAGATTCGTTTCCGGGGTACAACTTATGCTCTGTCCCGCTAGTGTCTCGAGGTTTGAGACTCCACCAGTCGTTTTTGTCGCAGCCGGACAAATACGTACACGACCATTTGCCATAGGTTCATCCTGACAACTTCCTTTTCAAGGCACCGTTGACTTATTCTTCTACAACGGGAAAATACCAGCGCATGATTCTCTGCAATTGAGAAACTCGGATCACCAAAGGGAAGACTAAAACTAAATCTTTGGACCGATTGACCCTCGCAACCACAATTCCTAAACGTGGATATTGCTAAATAGCCAGCTTTGTTAAGCGCATCAATCTTCCCAGACAACTATGAAGGATTTGTGCTTCAAACCAATCTTGAAACTTGTACCGATAAACCTGAGCGCGGTTCATATCACCGTCCTCGACGATAATGCCTCACAAGCTTTGAGAACAGGTGATACGCCGGTTCAAACCTTTCAGCGGGAATTGTCGATAATCTTCAATGTTTGCAGTATGGATTTCACATCAAACAAACGCAATGGTCCTGTAGTCTTGTAGTCACGTAATGGACTATCTCGACTACCGACAGAGCTTAGTATATCTCACAATCACTCGTTTTCTAATCGCTGTCGGCCCAAAGGCTCATGAAAACTCCTACAATATTGTTTTAGGTGCTGTCTGTCTTGCTTTGGCTGGAATATCCATATTTGGCAACGGCGCTTCTGGCCTCGAACGGTGTGAGATCTGTGAAGGAGCTGAAAACCACACAGATATGAGGCTTGGAATTACTCGCCAGCCGTAGCCCGTCATCACATCTCACTTTGGACTGCCAATCATCGCCGTAAGCACGGTCTTGCGCCCACATGGGCTCCTATCAGTATGAGGCCGGCTCGTTACCGCCGATTCAACTACTCGAACTACTCGTGATCCACCCTATTGCAACCACCAAGGGTCAATGTGCATGACTTGTGATCCCCATTCCCTTTTAGGAAAATCATGGATTTTAAGTTCAATCTCCCACAATGCTACAGCTTTGCATTGGGAGTGATGATGGCCATGGCTTGGATTAAAATAGTTTAGCGAGAAATATCTGGCTGTGTGTTATCAGCTCGCCACCTTCAGAGAGGTACGTACATAGATAGGTATGCCTAACTATAAAAGATGACGCATCGCCATGCTCTCCATTCATTCAATGTGCTGGACTGTATCGAATATATCACCCCGATATGCCTATATAGCTCAACTGATGCCTCTCAAAACCCTCACGAAACTTTTCCAAAGCTTTATCCCGCGAACAAGGATGCATGATATGCCAGATATCACTACTATAACTTATGGAAGAGGCCTTAATCGGCCCTCTGATACGAGAAGAGTTATGAAAAGCCCACATAGAGTTGGGAGAAAAGTCCAACCGCGGCGCAAAAGTACTATTCCCAATCCCTTGACACTCGAAAGCTGGGCGAGAACAGAAGGAAAGCCAAAGACAGACTCTCAATATGTCAAGGCCGAGACTTTGAGTCGACACACACGCCGTCGCGTACGAACGAAGCGTGCTGAGAGGCTCATGAATAATGGGTCATGGGATGCTCATTTACTGAGACCATCTAGCAAGCCAAAGAAAAAAAGAAACAGATCAGCAAAGCGGGCAAGGAACCCAACTGTACGTAACTCGGAAGACGCCGGACGCATGTCTAATAAGTAAGATTACATTACAGGAGAATACAGCGATATCTTCAGATCAAAAAATTAGTTCTTCCTCCCGTCAACCTCATAGTCAACCCACAGATGAAGACCACGATGACGATCTTCCCAGCATTGACGATCTTTACAAAAGAAATCAAGACAAGGCGAGATCATCGGGAGCTAGTCAAAGCTAGCGTATGAAATAAAAGATAACGAATGTGCTTCTCCAGATTCGATATCGTTGCTTTTAGAGTTTAGTGGCCTATATCATGTGCAAATGGTGAATGTTGAACACGAGACGTCGAATATGTTCCGTCCTATTGACCTATTCCATCGTGGCTATGCAGGGCCTCACTAAAACCAGTACCATGACGACCCGTTCCCGTAACGTTCACGATACGTTGGTAGATCTATCTTTAACACTGTATCGTTGGTTGTAACGTACATGTACGGATTGGACGTGAATTTGTGGGTTATGTTGACTTACACTTTGGCGCCAAAAACGGATCCGATCATAAGTTGCTACATTCGACTTGCTACTTTTGCACATGTAATATATGGACGGGCGTGCGAACACTGTTCATGCCATAGATAGTCGTGGTCCTCTGTACCACTAAAAAGGGGCTGAGGAGGTTGTGAGTCCTGAGGGGGCTTCTTATATCACATAGCCCCGTGTTTAGGAAAATCAATGCTTTGACTGAATCTCCCATAGCGATAACCCACCAGCTACAGGAGTTTAGGATGCAAGGCAACGAACATCTGGGACCATTCTCTCAACCAGGGACTAGTATACAAAAGTTTCTGCAGGTGAGTGATCTCCAAACCCTTCATCGATACTCCAATAGTGCCCTCGCCCGGAGTTAGAGCTTCTGACGCATTTCGTTAGCCGCTATCGGTATTTCGCATGGCCGAAGAGATGCAACTTCCGACCGCCAACGACGATCTCATCGGATCGAAAGACGGGACAACTCTTGATGACATCTACGATATGCCATCAGACGATCGCCGCTCCTTATTTCACAAGTACCTAGTCAACAAGGACAAACCAATCCTAGTGCAAGAGCCTATCGCTTGGTCAGATGACGAGAGCATTGGAAGGTTTCTCCTTCTGAAGAAGTTCCTCGACGAGGACGAGTCCAAAAAACATCTTCTACTAGAAGCTCGACGAGTGTTCTATGAGGAGAACTCATTTGTGCTCCTGTTGAGCGGACTATCTCGCTTCTTGGACGACATGCTTGGCGATTGGGAAGATACTGTTCCGGTCGAGATGCTAGTTCGTGATCTCACAGTGAAAGTGGAACGGAACGAATGTCACTGCGGGCAATTATTGGACTACATCCAGCGACTAACCTATTTTGCTAAGATGCCTCAACTACAAAGGATCACGGTCGAGTGGCATTCTCCGACAGAAAATGTAGACCAAGATCTGCCTAATGACTGGAGCACTCTATCTAGTCTTGACAGTAGTAAAGGCGACAGCTTGAACAGCCCCACGGACGATGATGACACGTATGACAGTGGAGATTTCAATGAGGCTTCAGCGTGGGGATATTTGGAAGACGATGCGTGGAGTTTAGATGAAGGTGTCGAGGGTTAGCTCGGATCAGAGAACCTCAAGGCACCAAGGTGGGGCTCGAGTCTCTGCGGTGATTGCAAAATGCAGATAGCTATTCGGAAGCGTAACAAAGCTGTAAAATCCCAAGTCAAGAGTTTTTGTGTGCTATTTTATTATATATGTGTCTATGTGCTAGATAAAAATCGACTAAAGATCATACTTATGGAACCTCTTGAAGAAAGAAACAACAGTCGTATTTATTTGATTCTCTTCAAAGCGGATATGCTTCTTGCACTCAAGTTCCTGAGTGCGGCACATTCTTATATAATCAGGAGCATGAACCATATCATTACCGTCGATAGCTAGGCAGCCAGCAGCTTTCGATAGTTTTTTCTAGGAAGCCTGTAACCGTCAGAGAATTGCTTTTCCACCGATATGTCTCTTCGCTCGGTTAGGTGAGTATACAGGCTATCGCAGGAACTCGTTGATACTGTTTCTGACTTAGAAACGCAATAATTAGGCAACTCATTCCCAACAACTGCTCGCATATATCCTCAAGACGGGTTGTAGAAGACGAAAGTGCTTCGACGTGAGGCTTTTCAAAGTACTCGTTCTCGACATGATCGAATAGGTGATTGTCAGCCCCACAGAGCGTTCAACGTGAGTGTTTCCCTTGAACCAGTCGGTTTTGTAGTTTACTCACCGTTCTCTACTGGCGTCCAGGGTGTCATAAAAGTATATACAGTATTCTTCAAGATTTTGTTTTGAAATCAGTGTTTTATTCTTTCTTAACTTCCCTGTTCGATCTACTATCTAATCTTCTTTTTCTTTAATTCGAAAGTCTTCAAAACTCTTGTTAGTCAAAATGGGAGTCTGACATTTCCTATGCCTGTCTGCTTCGATTCTGCTGCCAATCAAGCCCAAAGTCGCTTGTCCTACTGTATCTCGGACGATCGTCGGAATTATCGATAAATTGTTCTGATCTATGAAGTGTTGTCTCGACCAGAATAGTGTCGCGGTTAGGGTGGGTGGTGTTTTGCTTGAAGCCTCCCTCAATATGGATCCGACGGTTTGCCGTCTCACCGTCTGTCCAGCTAAGGCTCGGTGGGGAACGTCTGGATCTCGTGAATCTTACTAATGACCAAATACTTGGCAAACATCCCGCCATGATTCCCAAAGTCGCCTCTATAACAGTCCATTTGGCCACATCTCTACATCGAAGTAAGTGACCAAGCATTGGGGGAAGTAGATAAATCACGTATCTTACACTGTTTCGTAAAGGAAATCCTCCGTGAGTCCCAACATCTTGATATAAGGAATGCGGACAATCATCGCCACACCGGCTCTGCCATATCCGGGTTCGTCAGCCACGCATTGAACGGCAAGATGACACTTATCGAGGTGTTTATCCTGGCACTGTGAGAGCCAGGAGATAGGAATACAGGATGGAACTCACAGCACCCCTAAACTAGTCAGGGCTTGAATTCCAAACTTTGTCTTCCAAGGCAACGACCCTTTCCATAGGCTTGTGATAGGTACCAGAGCCAGGACCCAGTCACTGATAGCCAAAACGATGCTAAGGACTATACCAGCAATCGGCACAATGTTTTTGTGACATTTCTCATGCACAATCTTTTTGTCAGATTCCTCAGGCACAGTGGGGCGCCTGAATTGACCCCAGTAGTAGCCAACAGGGGAGCACTGGAAAATGCTGGCAAAGAAAAACGCAGTCGACGTAGCCCAGACGCAGACAAGGCATAAATTCAAAGTGATTTTAAGTGAGGGACTGTTGACGACATACACCCGGCGGAGATACACGACTAGCGACGTTTTGACGGAGCATGAAAGTGCGGCGTATAGTAGTTCTCCGAAATACCATGTTTGGAAGCCTTTGACAATTTCCACCTCGTTCAAATTATCCGCATGCTGCCCGATTCCGCCTCCAACTATGCCCCGTAATATGAGGATAGCCTGAGCGATGTAGAGAAGCTGCGAGAGTCATCACTGTCAGTGGTATGCTACACATTCTCCAGGGATAAGAGAGCTCATATAAAGGATTGCAGTTGTACTCATGCAATGCATAGTAGTTGAACGCGGAATGTAAGCTTACCACCGACATATACATCAACTTGTCATCCAGCGCATGCGGCTTCTCATCTTTTGCATCGCTCTTATTCTTTCTCCCATTGATAGACTGCGCCCAGAACCGTAAACACCCTGAGAGGTACACAAATACCGTACTGCAAACCTGAATTATGAAGAGCTCGAGGGCCTTTTCACTAGTATTCCAAGCCATCTTTTAGGCCGAGATAGATAGCAGCTATACACAGGTCTTATGATATCAATCCCGGTCTAACCTTCAGTATGTGACTGATAGATGAAAGCTCAGTTTTTCTTGCATTACGCTTGCAATTATGTATCGCAAGGTTGAATTACTGCAGAACTACAGTTCGATTTCGGAATTCTTCTAGGGCAGGGTTACGTTTCTGCCTGCTTCATTTCCATGATCTTATAGCTCTTCTAGAGGCCTCGTCAAATACAGGAAAATAGTCTTAACGGAGCCGTATCGTCCCATATTCACCGTTTGAACCTCCGTCCCTTTGAGGTCCTGCTGTTATTTCGGTGTAAATAAGCCCGTTGAAAGTTAGTACAGCCTCTCACGGTTTCACCTCCGACCTGGGACTATACGAATAGGGCGGGCTATTTAAATCTTATGAATTTCAAAAAAGACGCCGGTCATAAGTTATGCTGACGTCGGTGCACTATCCAACGATGAGGTAGAGTAGGGTAAGTGCCTTCGTTATCGACCTGGAATGCATCCCGTCCAGACACAGTAGTGGTGTAATACTATCCTTTTGAGCGAATGTATTTGGACCGGTGCATGTGTATACAAGATCGGCCAGTTTTGAGCGAGCTTCATACTTTGTCGGAGTAGTATGTTGAGATGCGCGATGGAAAACCAACCCGTAACTGAGCTTCATATGGCATCGGCAATATTAGACGTTCTTGACAATCATCCACCGTCTAATATCGGCGATTCCAGATTTCTCTGTGATATTTTGTTCATCTGTAGAAAGCATGGATCAAAAATGACTCGAACATTCCTCTAGAACTGGCGTTACAAACTTTGGTGTCCCGAAACAACTAGATAATACTACAAGTGAAACCCTCTGCGTGATGGACGTCTTCACCTATTCCATAGGAAAAGAGGATGCTCAATTCATTTCACCTTTTCGGGAGCCTTCCCGTTGAGCTTCAGACAGAGATTTGGAGCTTCGCAGTTCGTCGTACAAAGCCTGGTGTGCAGGTCTTCAGCTTGAGCAGTGATTCAAGGGGACAGCCACATGGAGAGAACACACAAGAAGCCCCTTGGGCCGCTACTTATTGCCTAACGGCCCCGAAGTGGGCCTTCGGTCCTATATCCAGTACAGTCAATACATTTGACGAAATCCTAGCTTCATGGACCAAAAACAACCCTTCAACTTATGTGGTGGACTCGGGTCTCTGGAATGCCTGCAGACATTCTCATCGCGTTATGAGGGACATCATTGAGCCCACCGAACCCATGGTCGTTCAGACAAAGGTGGAACGTGGCAATCGCAAAGGGAAGGTAGGCGCGTTAGGGAGTCTACCATCCCAGACGCGCACAATCATCGTATCGCCCAGTCAGGATCTCTTCATTCTGCAGTTCGACAATCCTGACATGCTCAGCTGGTCTTTGTTAGAGGATATCGTTCCCTTCGACACAGTCCCAAGCCTGGTGCAAATACGGAATGTAGGGTGGCAGTACCATCCAATCTGGGCCTCGAGCTTACAGGACTCTCCATGGATTGGAAGCCTTGACTCTTTATGCTCCTATATCGTATACGGCGTCAGGTTCGGGGGACTGGAGACACTATGGCTCATAAACTACCGGATCAAACGAAAACATTGGGTTTCATCGAAAAGCGAAGTCAAGGGGCCAGATCCCAAGATCTTCGAAACAGATAACTTTCGATTTACAGAGGTGTTATTGGATGAGAATGTACTTTCGCCGGAGCAGTTGTGGTGGGATGAGGTGGTCGCAGAGGATGATCCCTACACTGTCAGTGACTTTCTCGCTTTTGTGACAAGGCTCCGACTGTTGGTGTCTCACATTCTTATATCTACCTCTACTCTTGAGGCTACCAGGCGAACCATGAGCATCAAGATCCTTGCCTGTGAGAATCTTTAAAAACCACACGAAAGAGGATGAGACATGGATTTTAGAGGTAATTAGCGCTGTAGAAAGTCGCGAATCAATGTTCTAAATCTAAATATCCTGGCTCGTATATATAAGATTCGAAAGCTCTGGAGAGTTATGTAAGTTGTGGACCATATCTAAGACATACCCACACGGGAGAGGTCAATGTTTGTGTCGTGATGGCGGCTGATAATATGTCACTGTGCCATCATCCCTCGTCTATATGTAAGGAGACCTCGTGCCGTTAGGCTCTATCATATTCTTTGGCTTAAAAGAAAACTACGCGACTAAAACTACAATTCTATCTTACTTCTTAACCGGTATATGTCACTTCCTGAGTAAATAGTACGTTACACAACCGCTGCTATATACGCCACCCGCTTTAGGGCAGTTCCTGTTGATGTTCTCCAGAACCCCTCGACATGCTTCCGCATCTTTTGCCCCAACAGAGTGCTTTGGGCAGGAGGGTAGTATTTGCATTCCAATGAAGGTATCTCCGTAGGTTAATGGATCGATGGGATGAGCTACATCGACGGTAACATCCTGGAGTCTGTCACAGAACGACCTGGCACACTGGATCCTGGATTTTGAACTCGATACAAACTTGGGTACTGAAGGATGAGTTTCTTCCCGGCATATCATGGGTGTCGCTGTACCTGTCGCTGCATTTGGTGTTGTTTGCGATTGGGTTATGCCGGGTGTTTCTACAGCCTTCGACCTATCAGTAGTGCTGCCTGGTCTGGCTCTTGGTATCAGGCCGGCACCGAAGTAGTCTTTCTCGGGAAATGGTCGGGTTGGTTTGGATGTCGATGGGTCATATATAGTGTTAGTCAATGTCGGCATTGATCGACCGGTGCTAGAAAGCTTTTTGAATTCTCGGCTGTTAAGCTCTAATTTTCTCGGACAGTCGCTAGACCACGAGGCCGGTGGAACGAGTGCCATATCCGCATGGTATGGGATCTTATATTGCTTCCCAGGGACAGTCACCATGTTGAAATCCACACCGGGATTGAGTACTGAGATTTGATCATAGTCTATATTGGGCAGAGCTTGTCCCAACGTCTCACGCATCATGGATCTGTCTTGCGATATCCATATGGCGTATTTAGAAGGGCAGGTGGCGCTTGCCAGCGAAAATGAACAGAACCAAAGAACCGCTTTCATGTTTTTGGCATAGACAGCTCGGGAGAGCTAGTATGTAGCAAACCTGACCCGGTACTATATAGCTCGAGAAAGGGCGAATTTGGGCTTCTTGCAACAAGTCCATTCTATAGTCTCAAAAGATGCATTGTGACCGAAGCTCAAGGCTTATAAAAGTTTGGTAATGAGTCCCAGATCACAGGCCATCAATAGAATGAAATGGTCGCAGGGGGTACTCGCCATATATGCCGGCAATGGACGCTGACCATACACCGTAAAATGTCACTCGTGCTGGATCAAGGATCCAATATATTATCGTGAATCAAAAACGTCTTGATTAAGTTTGGTAATAAGTGAAAAGAAATATACCGATTTGTTTTTCATTTGAATTTGACGAAAAGTAAAAACGACATACTCATTCGTGCTTGTGGTTTGGATCAACCTTCTGATATAGTGACGAGAGGCCGCCAACGGTTCGCAGGGTTGAAAAGTGAAAGTTGGTCCCGGATTACAACGGTGCACAAGCCTACAAAATGGTTTAGAAATGTCATGCGGTCTATTTCTATTTCAGTAAGCAGGACCTTCATCAGGCGGCCGAGGGTCATTTGACCCACTTTTGTTCCGGCTATAGACCTAACTGTGAGACCATTTCTAATAGTCTAAGGTAAGCCACGACTATGTGTCCATAATAGGAAATGGGAAGGCGTAAGGCGATACAAAGCTATCATACCTATGTTTCTGCCAGTACATTAGTTATTTACATAGCGTCCGGCAAGAGGCGGTCGTCCGTTAGACTAACTCCTCAGCCTGAGCCTGCTCTGTTGCCGACCGACGGTCATTCATCTACACTGGCCCATACAGGTTCATTTAGGGTAAGACACAGTAAACATCAACCCGCAGAGCCATTTTTGCAGGGAGTCTCTTCTAGTTAAATATTCACTGTATCACGAATGATAGAAAAGAGGTTGGACAGAGAGAGAAAAAAATGGAAGACTTCCCAGATTCACAAGATGCACGAGCTAGAGGAAAGTGAAAAATACAGAGAAATTGAAGAAATGGGTACAGGAGCCTGGCTAGGGTCTTAAGAGTAAGGTTGATTAGACGGCCTGGAGGCGAGCTCAACACCAAAGGTATCTGGCTGCTTAGGTAACGAGGCCAACAAGTTTCTACAGTATAGGAAACGCGCTAGAAGCATCTGGGTTTCATCTGACTTGATACCACTACTAGTCCTGTCTTAGACATGAAGCGAATCAAGATCTGCTTTTTCTCATCGATTCACAGTCCGTGAGACCAGTGGGCATTACTACCGGTCACACCCAGTTACGTGGTGGCATCTCTATAATGGTGATAAACTGTAAA
>JAEKIX010000058.1:0-81313 GCA_018886245.1 Fusarium brachygibbosum | reverse complement strand
AATTGATCAGGTAAAATGTATGATGTAAGAGGGAAAAGTGCGGCGCATACTTGTCTGCGGCGCATGCTTATCAACCACGTTACACATAGACAGGCCCCTTAATTATCAAGAGCAACATTTACCAGCCTTGCTTGCATAGGCTATCGTTAGAGCGTCATCGAAAAATTACAATATTACCCCTTGCTATACCGATATAGCAAGGTCTTGCAGTAGCAACCAGCCACATAATTGGTGTCGACCCTCATTGTTTATGGCCATTGTGCTACCGTTGACAGCCATCCTCCAAAAAAAAAAAATATCGACATCCCCTGTCATATCGACACGAAGGTCTTGACCCAGCACCAAAGTAAAGACTACAGTTGACTTTCACCCCGATTGTCCATGGCCTTTGCACTGACGTTCAATTTGATCCAGTATAGTCTCTCCATCATCACCCGGGGCACCAGGAATCGGCCCCCAAGTAACAAGGTCGGCATATTTGGCGGGAAATCGTGCACGACTTGATCCCGACGGTGGAACTTCACCAAATGTGATTATTGATGAGAGTACGGGATCCGCACGGATTGCATCGATGTCTGGTCGAGGACCACCGGGAGTAGGGGCCTCACCCATAGTTATCATCGATGCCACAGCGGGGTAGGATCGGAGATAATTTTCGAACGCATTGGGGTCAGAGCCACGCTTGATGCCACGGCCAATAGGAACAGGACGCGGCAGTTCCTGGGCATCGGAGAATTCCCAGGTATCAGATGACAGAGATAACTGACGATGTTCAAATCGTCGAACGTCGTCTTTATTCTTTGCTTTGCGCTCAGCGGTGCCTCGAAAACCCGGGTCGTACCAACCAAGCTCTGTCTTGACTCGGTCATGGGCGGCGATAATCCCCTTCGCCGCCTTCCCCATCCCCTGCCACCATTGATCAACATCAACATCGGCGGAGCTCATATGTGTAGAGCTAGAAAGATCGATGTGTCTGGTTAGAGTCTTCTTTGTGGAATGGCACGGGATCACGGTGCCGGGAGGAGCAACCGCAACGCAGATCTCGCATCGAAGACCACCCAGGTTTTGCTGTTTAGCCACATTCACAGCTCGACGTAAGAACTGTTGGTAGCCAGAATGGAACTCGCCCAGTCGATGTCGATCGAGCCTGCTTGGGGCATACTTCTTGGCCTTCATCTCATCGTCAACCGTATCGTCTTCCTGGCAGAGAGGACATAGTACGGTGAGGCCCTGATGCTGTTTGGTTCCAAAGGCGGATCCTTCTGTGCCTACAGTCAGCCAAACCTCCATTGCAGCTCGTGCTGCTGTAGCGTAGTCGATGTCTGAGAACTGGTCTTCAATATCGTTGGCAAGCTCGTCTGGGAATGTGTTTACTTCTTTGTTCTGCTCAATCTGAGCCCGAAACTGTTCCTCTGCGTCAGGTTCGGGATTCTCTTCGACGTTCTCTGCAAAATCATCATCAAGATCGGTGGCAGCCAAGTTGGCTTCGTCGTTGCTGGATGTCTGAGCATCATCGCGTGTCGTGGATGAAGACGCATTAATGATGCGCTTTGCTTCATTGATAACACGACGATTGAATTCATTGCACAAGGACTGTATTTTCTCAACGTCCATATTGGCTGCATCAATCGTCGTCGCTCGCTGCTGTTCTTCAGCAAGCTCTCTCATCGTGGCGCGAAGAGCTGCGCGGCGTAGAACACGATCACGATTCTTTTGCACTTGGCGTGCTTGACCATGTGGATACTCATCATCCAATTCTTTCAGTTCTCGGAACAGATCGTTGAGCATCGGCCCAAGTTTGACCATCTGCTCGTTGCTGAGACGGTAGAATACTGCGCTTTCATCGACAGGACGATTATCGACGTTGGCAACCGAGCTGTTACCCAGGATCATGGTGGTCAGATCGGGCAGCGCAGTACGATCCATAGTATAGTGCTTCTCCATAATGTAAGAATTTGGCTCGTGGGCCATGATCGCACGTGCCATATCACTTCCTAGTTTCGCTGACAGATCCATAGCGGTGTTGCGCCTGATGCTGTAAAATGTGACTGTTTCCACAAGACCGATTTTCTGCCCTCGGAGCCTGAGGTAGTCTGTGAGAGCCAACGAACCCATTGGCGTATTCTCCTCTACCGATCGCCCACGTTTACCGCCTTTGAGGAGTACGGGCTTATCCTTGAATTCATCTTTGATAAGTATGAACCTTTGGCGTTGAGAGAAAAGATCGTCCAAGGTATCGATGCCCACTAAGGCTCCTCGTCGTAGAGCGATGGTGAGTATTCGATGAGGGGCAGACAATTCAAAGGTGGTCGTTCGCTTTGGACTATGCAAAGATCTAAATCGATGACGGTTAGTCAACAAGCGTAAACTAGACCTCACGGCCAACTTACAGAATTAACTCCTGGTTATTGTGTGACTTTTCAGGATCGACCGAGTTTGTTTTGAGATTGCGGATGGTCATCCTGACGTAAAAGACACCTACAGTAGATGTTCGTTCGATGTGAATGTCACCCCAAACAAGGTAGGGTAGATGGCGTTCACCCATGTGGTCCGGTCTACCGAGCGATCCTGGTCGAAGGGCAGCAAGGCGTCCCAACACCCAAGCTAGGTGGTGGCATTCGGCCAGCTCGATGCAAGGTGTCTCTCGAAGGTCATAATCCATCATCTGTAGGATTTCCTAAGTCCCTACGCGTGTGCGATTCCGGTGAGACGATCGAGATATGCGAATTTTGTGTTGACTGTAAAGGTGTCGCATCACCTCGGACATCGTCGCTTCAAGCCAGCTTCTCTTTGGGGGATCGATAGAGCGTTCAGGGTATTTACGAAGTACCCAAAAGGTAATACTTCGACGGTAGTGGACCAGGACGCGGTAACTGATAGTGTCATCGTCTATCGATCGTGGAACACATTTTTCCGTTGCGAAGACCAGAAATCGACGAAGCTGAGATCCGAGTCGATCCCAGGGGTTGCCGTCGTCAGTGGACGGGTCGGGGAAACACAGCCGGTCAAGATCTTCATCACTGAGATCACCCCCGCTTTGGCCTTGTGCAAGTACGATGCTGGCCCATTGTCGGTAGAGTTTTAGATGGTGATCTTGTTGGAGCTGAGTGCGCAAAGAGTGGTGTCGAAACCCGTGAGCTAGGTTATCGAGCTCCTTTGATTTTTGGTTAAGCTCGAAAAGCTCAGAATCTGGCGCATCAGGATCGACGCCAGATACACGCTGGAGGAAGTCTTTGAATCCTTCCTTTTTGCGGCCAATACGACCGATGAGCGCCGATGACGATGATGCCATATTTGGCCTGGCTCATGGAATTTCTCGCTCGACAGTTGATGTGTTTTGGTGATTGATTGTGTTGAGCGTGGAGGAAGAAACAAAAGTTGGAGGGGCACACACGAGGGGCACACACGAGGGGTTACCGTTTAGGCAACAGTCGACGGGTTATGATTCACATTCACATCCATCCATTGTAAGCTAGGTAGGTGCACCATCCATTATCCAGCGCAACATAGGTACCGAGTGATTAGGTAAGTAATTTAATGCAGCATCGAGTATACATCGTTGAGCATTACCTACAATTTACGTGGATTCCAGTAAATGTACCAAATTGAACGAAGCATACTATTTAATAGTCGATGTCATCTCTTGAACAAGAGTAATCTACCTAGTCATGGATGTATAGATCATGTAGTAGCTGTCGCTGATGAAGCGGCGATTTACTATCAGATGCGGTACGCAGTCAAAGATCAGAATCAATCATCACCGTCTAGCCCTCGAGATCCCCGAGATCTCCACGCCCTTCAAGGCTTGTTGTTCGGTTTGCGAGTTCGTTGATGGCCTTGTAGAGTTCTTCCTTGGTTGATAACAGCTGCTGTGCGAAGCTGGTGCGTAGTGTCTGCATCTCATCCGCGTGCTGTCGTTCCTGGGCGGCCAATCGACCCTCCATCTCATGTCGAAGACGAATGACGGCGGCAGTTTCAAATTCATGCGGAAACTGTCCCATATTGCGGTGACCGTACGCCATATTCGGAGTGTGTGGAGCGAGACCTTGCTGCATCGAGGCAGGCATTCCTATATTCAACCATGGCATTAGTATCGCTCAATTGTCTTGTTCTTGGGCAGACTTACCCATAGCTTGGGGAGCTGTCACCGACATAAATGCATTTCCCCCACCATAAGCGTGGGGAGAGTATGCATATCCACCCATTGCCTGACGTTGCTGGCTGTAGTAGGTCTCCGATGGTGGAGGACGAGGGATCATCGACTTGCGTTTATCGATCTTTCCCTTCTCTTGCTTCACAGCCCTGTCGCTCTCAGTACTTTCGGATGAGGAACTGCTTATAACAGAGTCTGTCTTCTTTTTTTTGAACCTGGGAGAGCTCCTCACGGGGGAATTCATCGTGTCCGATGGTCGCTTCTTCTTCTTGTCCTTTTTCTTCCAGGCCTCCTTGCCGATTTCTTCAACAGATCCATCCTTGCCGCCATCGTCATCGTCATCGTCCTCGTCATCGTCGTCCAATCCCGTTCCGCTGAATCGCTCAAAATTGACATTGGGAAATGCCTGTTGGAGCTTCATTTTCAAGCCGATCAATGACACATCGTTGTTGCCATAAATAGCATTCAATACCACCCAGTGGCCGAAATTGTAGTTGCCATCCTTGCCGTCTTTCCATACAGCGTGGCTACTGGGTGTTTTGCTGTTGGATGGGTTCTTTTTCACCTGTTTCGATAGCCTGAGGACGGTATCCCTGACATGCTGTGGCCATCCTTTGCTGTATTTGTCCCATTTCTTCTTGATTTCGGCAAGCGAGGCCTGATCGGCTTCGGCCTGCGAAAATTCTGCGCTCTTCAACGACGGAAAATCCGATTTCTTGGCCTCCGATTTCTTGGCCATTTCTGCGTCCACGAAAGGTCAGTGATTATTGACGCTGGTGCCGCTAGATAACTTACTGCCTGCTCGAGCGCTGAATATAGACCAGGGTAATTTCATCTAAATCGACGATTTCGATGTTCTCGGTGCCAGTCGTCGTGCAGAGACGAAATGCGCGGCTTGGTGTAGTAGGATTTCGGTGATAGTCGAAGCTGCTTGGTCGGGCAGCCTTCCACAGTGAGAAGGAAGGAAAGCCGTTTGTTGTTGTAGAGATCACAAACGCAAGGCGGGGGGGGGGATCCCTGATACCTAGAGAGGTGCCTAGGCTGGAAGATGGATAGAAAGGAGGAGAATCTAAAGACCGACCTACTCTAATCGGCTGTAGGTACCTTATTATTGATACTACTGATGCACTGTTGCCAGGTGGCAGCCGTCAATCACTGCAATAGAAATCAACAATAGAGATACTAGTGATGCACTGTTGCCAGGCAGCCGTCAATCACTGCAATAGAAATCAACAATAGAGATCTGCTACCTAAGGTACCAAAGCCTACCTTCACAACCTGCCGTAGATTACTATCAGTCAACCTCCGTCATCATCATCATCATCAGGAAAATCGCCAATCTCTATCGCTATTCAAAGTGAACCATCGTCACGATGGAAGTAGGAGAATCATCACGAACGGCCGAGATGCGAGCGCTCGCCGCGAGCACCACTATGGACGCTTCTCGACCCGGGGACACTCCTCGACCCAAAATTCCTATGAGTCGTTCGGACGTCGATATTACCCGCACAAAGACGTGGGGAACAATCGATCCGACCTTGGTCGACCCTGGAACAGCAGTTACTCACGTCAAACTGAACGAGGTAAGGAAACCACCTCATTTTTTTGATTATATAACTAATCTCTTCATTTAGCTAGCATCGATGAATCAGGCATTAGCTGCTGTAGTTCTGGAACAGACCGTTACTTTGAAGTGTGTATTAGTGTGAAGATATAATGAGGATAGACATCCACTGACCGATGCAATCAATAGGAAACTTTCCAGTGATGTGAGCGCCATCAAACAAGCTCTCGGGGGCTCGTCTCCCGCAACAAGTCGTCGTTCTTCTATTGGCAGTGCCAGTCGTCGATCGTCGCTTGACGACACTATTGAGGACGCTGCTGTTGGTGATGGGATTGACATCCTTGGATTCCTTGATGAGTTTTTTGAGGGTTTTGTGCAGAGAACTTCCCACAAACCTCTTAAGAAACGTACCAAGAATGTCTTAGCATCTGCCAGGGTTATGATTACTCAGGCTAGACAGAACCTTTCTGATACCGTGGGCGATGACAGTGCTGGTAAGTATTAAGTATGTCACCCACTTGAAAATAATTGACTAACTATGGTAAATAGCGATTATCAACGATCAACTGGCAACATACGACGACGGTGACCTCCAAGACCTTTACGTCACCCTCAGCAAGCGATACTACGCTCATAAGGCCGAGGGCAAGAAGGTTGCGACTGTGAATGAGAATTTCGAGACCGATGTTGAGAACCCAGGCGATGGGAGCCAATCCACGAACGTTAACACGCCTCGACCACGACGATCCAACAGGATTCCACAGCCTACTACCCCTGCTCCTCCACGATTTGGAAAGGCTGTCGACGACGACGGTGACGAAGGCTCCCTCTTTGTGGATGATAACGTTGATGAGACTGCCAACGATGACGAAGGAGGACGGCGTGTTTCTTTCGGTGATGCATCGTATGCGCCTGGACCTTGAGGTTAAGGTTATGGAAGGTATGGAGATCTTTTTGGACCAGTGGGCTATCGGCCGATGTCGCGTCTTCCCCCGTTGATGGCCTGCCTCGACCTCGATTGATTTCTCCGCTGCCACGATCATATTGCTGGCTTGGGTAGGGCGACAGAACCAGAGGGCTCACTACCTAAGGTGCCAGTCCCGAAGCGTTGAGCGTCCCTGTGGATGCTTTTATTCGATTATATCCCAATTGAAGGTGGTCGATAATGTACGGATTTTATTTCACAACTGGTCTTTTGTGCAATATTTGTGTGAATTTATGGGCTTGCTTGTCTTTGCGCGAAGATGAGCGAAGGGCGATGGTGAACCATGTTGATTAACTACTACCTACCCGGGAGCTACTTTAGGGTAGTGGGTTAATATTGTTGAAAGGGCCCACCAAACAGACTGCAGATTGGTCAACCACACGGACAAAGGAAGAGACAGTCACAAGCCGCCAGACAAAGAGGCTTTAAGCAATTGAATGGAAAGTTACTATGTAAATAAGGGATCTTTTCCCATGATCACACTTAGACCTTAATCAATTCGACCTGTACCCTTATCAGCTTTCTTTCTAGCCCGTTTCGTTAGTATCTATAACACGTTTTCCCCGAAACTTACAATAGGTTATGAGCCTGGCTGCCGCCAACGCTCTGCACGCAACACACCGCCAATAACAGCTCGACGCTATTCGCCGCACTTCGCCGTCGGCAACGACGCTAGTTGTCCGTTAGCGAACTCAAGATGTCTCACGAAGGAATGAAAACCGACGGGGATTCTGGGAGCTTGTCAGGTGGCTCGCATAAAAACCGATACTGGCTTAGTGATTTATAGAAATATTAGAGTAGCTTTAGTAGATATCTAGCCTAAGGTTGTACTAATATTTTTGTCTGATCTGCTGTAAGTCCCTATTTTTTTGCGACCCGCCAGCCCCAAGGCCCCTGCACATCCGCCGCCACCAGTACCACAACCCCTCTACAACCTGTTGATCTACAGTGTTTTTGTGTGGGCTTTGAGATGTTCCTTCGGAACATCTCAAAGCCCAAGGAGCCCTGGGTTCGATTCCCAGATTACGCATTTCTTTTTTCTTTTTTTTTCTCGTCTGACAGAAACTCACGAGTATTTTTATAGCATACCATAAACTTGTCTTGTCTTTTGGTTTAACCTACAGGTATTTTGAAGAGCTAACACCTTTGTGTGGATGTGCAGTCGTACTCCTCGTCAGGTAAGGACGTGAACGCCCCCGCTGCTTGCGCAATCGTGAGGCACACCCGGCGATCACTCAACGATCATATCTTGGCGATCATGACGGGTCACGATCCTTTGCCGGTCCAGACCCTAGTTTCTTGATCTCGCCCTCTCCGCTTCCCTGCGTCTAGCTTGGATCGCGAGTTTGCGGGGTGACCGGGACGCTAGGTGCCGGGTAGGTTTTAGGTTTTGTTAACTGAATCGACCTCTTTACCAGCGACATGGTCAATGGCTTTATAATGGGTTGTTGACGAGAGTCTCTGTTGGAATTGGGACTGTATATGTCTCTGTATCATTAGGTTGTAGTCGATTGATGGACTTGTTGTAGAAAGCTGTGAATGGCTATGACGTCAAGTGAAGTAATGTTATCATGCTGCATCCTGGGGACAGAATGAACGACAAGCTCGTCTCTAACATCAGTTGCGTTCAGAACTCGATCAACTATCACCTATAACAATGTCTCTCACACCTCTTTCCTCCCTCCGCGTCTCAAAGCACCTAATACCAGCACACAATCTCATCCCCAACTGCAGCATCCAGCAGAAGCCTCTCCTCCTTTACCACTCCGCCTTCCAACGCCCCATCTCAGCATCAAAGATCGAATCGCACCTCACATCAATCGGCGCGGTGACGCCTCAATGGCGCTACACGATGTATAGTCAGACGCACTTTCACAGCACATCCCACGAGGTCCTCTGCATCAGCCACGGCAGAGCGCGACTGTGCTTTGGCGGCGAGGAGAACGATGGACGTGTTGAGCCTGTCGTGGAACAGGGCGACGTTGTCATTGTGCCTGCGGGGGTTGGACATCGGCTGTTGGAGGATTTGGATGGAGGGTTTGAAATGGTGGGCAGTTATCCAGAGGGATGCAATTGGGACATGTGTTATGGGAACAAGGGAGAGGAGGACAAGGTTGATGACATTAAGAGTCTGGAATGGTTTCGGAAAGATCCTGTCTATGGAGATAGAGGACCTGCTACGGAGGTATGAATCCCATCTCAACGGTGATGGGAGGCGTCGCGGGGTATGTGCCGGCGTGGCTGTTGATCAGACAACACTAAACTCAATTGCAAGCAAGGAATGCGATTGGATTCAAATCATTTTCTTTATTCAATCCACAATTACTTATCATCCATTAATCCCGAGCCAATTCATACAATAACAATTAAACCACAGCTTTAAACGTTCATGACGAGAGCAGCACCACCAAGAAGCGCACCGAGCGCAATGGCAGCAGTAGCCTGAGCAGCACCTTCGGTTGAGGTTGAGGGAGTCAGACCAGTGGCCTGCGCAGTACCCTCGGGAATACCAGAGGTAAAGGGAATGTCGCTGACGGAGCTGGCGCCGGAGAAGGCAGCCTCTTGTGTGCTGGCAGTAGGGTTGGCAGTAGCAGAGGGCTTGTCGGGGTTGAGGACACTGGAAGATGTTAGCTTTGAACTGAGGAGTAGTGGCAGATATAAACTTACGCGTCGATAACATGGGCGACACCGTTGGCGATGAGAACATCAGGGACGATGACCTTGGCCTCGTTGACGTAGACAGTGCCGTTGTAGATGGCAATGTTGAGCTTCTCACCATCGGAAGCAGTGAGAGTACCGTTCTTGAGGGTGCTGCTGTAGCCAAGAGTGTCGTTGACGACGTGGTACGAGAGGATGTCAGTGAGATCACTCTCGCTGGCGTTGGCGAGGACAGACCCGATGTTGGCAAAGGCACCGTTGTTGGGAACAAAGATGGTGACGTTCCTCTCACTGCTGAGGTTGGCCAGAATGTTGGCTTCTGTGAGGGCGCCAGCAGCGGCGGAAAGGTTGGCGGCGATGGCAGTATCGGAGATGTTCTGGGGGATGCTGAGAACGCGGTTGATGATGTGAATGACACCACCGGTGAAGTTGAGGTCCTAAAGAGTGTAAGCAAAGGTCAATGTTATGGACAGGGTAATGACTTACAGCCTTGGTGACATTGGACTGAGCGCGGAAGCCACTGTAGAAGCTGACAGTATCGTTCTCGGCCATGACCTCGACACGCTGTCCACCAGTGACATTGGCATATGTCGAGTTGGTCAAGTGGGTAGGAACAAAGGCAGCTCCGTCCATGTCAGTGATGTTGCTGGCATAGTAGGTACCGTTCAAGACATGGTACGACAAAAGGTTGGCGACATAGCTGGGGTTGTCGTCGACCATGCGAGCAACGGTGGTATCCTTAAGGAGTTCCTCAAGGGCATCGTTGCTTGGGGCCAAGATGGTGACATTTCGAAGACGGCCAAGGTCTCGAAGAAGACTGGGCTGAGCGAGGACAAGAGCTGCAAAGGGTCAGCATACGAAACAGGAGGATAATACCATATAGCTAGTGGGTACATACCACCAAGCGAGGAGAGAGTAGAGTTCTCAGAAGCAATAGCCTCGGTAAGGTTGGGACGGCTCTGGGCAGTAGCGAGGCCCGAGAGGGCAAGAGAGACAAGAGTTTGCAGCTTCATTTTTCTTGATGTGATTTCTTAAATAGAGTTATCCTGAATAAACAAATGACCAAAAAGCTGAGGGGGGAAACACAGAGTTTATATGAACCATTTCGATGGAAGAAGCCTCAGTCGACAAGTCTCGTTAGCTCTTGCGGCAGCTTCCTGGCCAATTGCGAAAAACTTCATCAGCACGAGCCCTTCCTGAGACCATGCTCGATGCAGAATAAAACAGAGTCAATGACATAGACCAAGATCCTTTGCCGCATCTTCACTGGCTAGAGAAGGGGTTGCAGAAGAGCGCAACTCTACTCAGCCAACGCGCCAAGGCTCTTGACTGTCTGAGGCGATGTGGTTCAAGGTCCAAGACCAAGCAAGGGCCAAGGCTTCGATTCAATTCAAGAGCTGCTGTCGTGTTTTGCCACGTGCCGAAAGCCGGGGAGACGAAGCATTGTTGTGATCGGGAGTTGCGAAGGCACCAATGGCAAGGCCGAACAATGATTTCAATTGGGTAATTGCACGATTCCATATTGACTATTGTAACTAACCCTGCTCGTATTGACCTGCTCGAAAGCCTGTTTGTCCCACCGGTCCTGTAGACGCTGGTCGCATGGGGAGGCGCAACGACTGCGTAACGGACAACCTACACAAAACGATAGCTTCCTTTCATTGCCAGCAATCCCCGGAATTCGCGATAGACTAGGGTGGTCGAGTCAATTCGGCCTAGGCCGTCAGTCTTTGAGCTTCCCTCAGCCGGGATCCCCACTCCCCGCACGCCGATCTGGTGTATTGCCATCGTCATAGACATGTTTCAAGGTATCGCAGCAGCTTAGCTTCCAAGCACAGCCCAACAGCTGTTTGTCCGCTGCTCAGCTACTGAAAGAATTAGAGACGCTGCCAAGATCTCGGCAGTGCTAGCGTGACATTCCAGTTCTCTCATAGGATGCGCAGAAAAGCTCCCTTCAACTCTCGATGTTGGCCAAGCTAGGGGGTAGAAGAAAACAACGGACCCTAAGCTTAGGATACAGAAAATAAATAGTCTAAGAGCGGGGCAAAGATAGCCTAAAGTGACGAAGTTATTTTGTCTCTTAGGCAAGTAGATTCGAGTTTTCTGTAACCCAGTGGCCAAGGTAAAACGCCAAGAGTGCAAAGGATGCAAGAATCTGGTTGTCAGCTCATGCATCGGCGAAAACTGGCCGATCCAGGTCCAGACCCTGCGGAATCGTCGTCCTAGGAAACGTGTTGGCGGCTGCCGATTGGTTTGCTCGTAGAACCTGATGAAGGTATCATCCAATTGACCTGACAACTCATAGAGGAGGACCAAAAGGATCGGCATTCTCAAGTTTCACCCTTTTTGTTTCTCTTGAATCATCCCCAAATACCGTTCCGTCCTCGTTTTCCTCTGCTTTCTTTTCTTTGCTCATGACCTGTTCTCGTCTCGCTCGTTGAAGATTGACAAGATTCGCTCGATCGGGGTCGCGACATTTCTGAAGTTTCTTTCGAAGGGGTTTCATCGCCTTGACGATCTCGGGCTATTATTGTTAGTTCATCATCGAGCATCTTTGAACATGGAACGTTGCGTACCGTTCCCCAGTAATCTGTCATCCTCTCTGGTGGTTCCTCCTCGAGCATTTTGCGACAGTTGTCAACAGCTCCAAGGATCTTGTCCCGCATGTTTGCAAAGGCTGATTCCTGGCTAGCATTGTCGCCTTGACCCGGAGTCGGGATCAAAATGTCCAGCAATCCGTGATCGACCATGGAAAGCGCTGCCATCATGATTTGGCTGGGCGCATAGTGAAAGTAGGCGTCCGTCACCAAAGGACTGAACTTGAGAATATCGCGCGCTCGAGCGTGTGCCTTGTTGATTCGCGTTTCTTCATCAGGTAGCCTTCGTCTGAGTTCTAGAATGGCACCTTCGAGCGCTCTGAAAGGATGTCGCACGTCGAAGGCGAAGCGAATCCCCTGACAGAGCAGAAACTCTCCAGCGAGGATCTGTTCACCTGTTGTGTTTGGGAACTTTTCCGAAAAAGCATTAAGTTTGTAAAAGAAGCCCTCCGCCTTGCAGCCGAAAAACAACGATGTCTTGAGAAGGTCGGTCGCTGGGTATGTCATGACCGAGTTGGTCACGTAGAATCTTCGAAGAAAAATGGCGGCGGTCGCTCGAATCTCGGTAGGAAGTTCGCAGAACTGGGCCGCGCGAATAAGCTCGACGGTGAAGAACTTGACAAGCCGGATTTCTTCATCGGGGGTGAGGAAGTCAGGAGGAGGATCTGTCGCGAGTCGAGGAGCGATCTGTTCTCGAGCGAGCGAGTTCGTCTTTGCACGTAGTTCTTGCAGGTTGGCCGGCGTAAACGACCAGAGCCGATATTGGCTCGACTGCCGGTAGCGCTCATCTTCTGTCGCCATGTTGATGTTGATGCAACAAAGATGTTATTCTTTCTTGATCATGGAAGCGTCTTGATTAGAGCGTCACGTGACCTTATCTTATCGCACGCGACCGATGAGCATTCAGTATCATGACATTCACAATCACGGCAATGAGGATCACATGTTCGATTAGACGCATTTCGCGTACAATGAATCTATTGTCAAGCAGATTATTCCAGAACGCCAGTCACCCATGTACCCAATTTACCCAATTTGTCTCATAATACATCAATCAGTATCCCAAGTTTTCCCTTCTCGCAGGGGGAGGAGGCGGGGGCTTCTTGGCCCTGTTGGGAGGAGGTGGTGGTGGCTTCTTTCCAAGAGCCAATCCACTTGTGCTTCGACTCAAACTTCCATAGCTGGTTGCAGGGCTGGCGGTGCGGTGTTCCCAGTCAGGACTACCGCTTCGGCTTGTTGAAACATCATCAGAGAATACATCGTCGTGTCGTCCATATGAACCGCTGTCCGTAGCAACGCGAGCAAGAGGAGCACCGGGAACTCTGAGATTGGCAAGTGGTGTAGCTGTAGAGGAGCGGCCTTCAAAGGTTGAGGCGCGTCCGATCGGAGGTCGAGCAGGTTGAGGAGGGGGAGGTGCGAGACGGCTGCTGGGAGAGCGATGAGGGATGCGGGCAGGTTCTTGCTCCTGCTCGGGTTCTTCGTAGACAGCCTGGTGACGAGGCTCTTGCCAAGAGCGAGCGGTGTTGGATCGGCTTCGGCCGATCTTGGGAGCACTGGTAGGTGAAGAAGCACCACCAGCCCAGCTCTGGCGCACTCGTCGAAGCTCCTCAGCACAGCGCTCATGGTAGTCGAGCTCAGCTTCAAGGAACTGTGTCAGAGAGGTAATGTTGTCCGCCTCTGATTCCTTGATGTCTTGCATGCGACGAAGAACATCCTCGCTGGTCTCCTCAAACTTGGCTTTGTTCATGCGAACTTCTTCTTCAATTCGGAAATCGTCGCGGCGGGCCTTCTGCAGCTTGTTTGTGCTGGCATCGTAGGCGAGGCGTCGGTTCTCGAGCTTCTTGCGAGCGTTCTATTCTTGTTAGACGGGAAAGTGCAATTGGAGCAATTGACATACCTGGTACTCTCGCATCATTGCCATACTCCTCTCGAGGTTGTCCAACCAAGTCGCATTGGCGCAGTCAACGTAAGAGTCTTGAATACCGGCAATGCGCTCGTTGGCACGACCCAAAGACAAGAGACAGTTTCCGAACTCGGAATCTTGCTCAAAGTCCTCACCGTGAGTGGCCATGGTGCGGCCAAGAGACGAAATTGGAGTACCGCGTTCCTTGTCTTCCATGAGCTCATTGCGACGAGACAACCACTTGACGTAGCCGTTCATGGATTTTTGCATCTTTTCCATGCCTAATAATGTTAGGACCGTCATAATCATTGCTAGGGTTATTATGATCATACGTACCATCATGTCGCAAAGCCATCTCGGTTTCGAGATTCTTGAAGTCATCAGAATGAGCAGTTCGGGCTTCAGCGCCCATCTTTTCGCCGGCCCATTGAAAGGCTCGGTCGATCTTCTTTGTGAAATGCATCTTGGCTGTTCTCGTTATCAGTTGCTAGATCGGAGCCAGTCCGATGGAGTGATTCGCGGGGTCGTCTTGCGCCGTCACTAGGAAGCGAAGCTAAGCAAGATAGATCAAAACGAGGGAATAGAGAACAGATGCAGAAAGAAAGAAAGTTGATTGAGGAGCGAGAGACGGGGTAATGAATGATAACCACCAAGACAGAACAAGGGGTAACGTAGAAGAGGGATGATGGGATGCTAGGGTGGCGAAGAGTTGGGGCGTATGAGCAGAGATGGAAAGGACACGACCCGACCTTGAAGTCTGATTTCCTGGTCCAAAAGGTTGTGATGCGACGTTGGATGAATGTGTCCGGGGTGTGACCGTAGTGGCCCCAAGCCCGTGTGGAGTGAGGTTGGGGAGGCTAGGCCCCTGAAAGTCACCAAACTACAGGGCGTTCGGGCCTGAACGAGCAGTAGCTCCAGCTTATCTTATCGTCCTGCAGTAGCCAAACACTGTTGAAATCGCGTGAGAATGTCGCAGGAATTGCATCTCATTTTTATGAAACAAAGCCCGAGCAAAAATGGGCGAATTATTGAAACACAATAAGTTCTGTGACGTATTATTGAGCCTTCTGTGGAATCTTGATGGTTACGTTTGACAAGGAGATACGTTGAACCTATGGCTATGGTGGTCGGTGATATGCTATGCCATGGGTACCTTGGGAACGGGAACTTGGCATCCCATGGGAAAGCCCAGAATGGCATGAGATGAGGAGTAGTCCCAAGCGGCAAAAAGACGAGTCGGTACCGACCCCAACTTTATGTACTGTTCCAGACACTTTCCTTGGACTAATGTACAACTCTCTTGGCTGGGGCTGGCTGGACTGGACTGGACTGGACTGGTCAAATAAGCTAGGCGCTGCCCGAACATGGCGCGGCTAAACATTTCCATATGTCCAGACGATCTGGAAATGTCGTCTAGACATCAAACAGAGGCTGTATCGCGCTGACGTATTGCGCAGTCAAAGTTTCTGAAAATAGCGACAAAAATATTGTTAGTTAGCGAGACCCACGCACGATCTACAACCCATCTTTCAATTTGTCTCGTGTCTATTCGTAACGAGTCTCTGAATGAGGTGAGATGGATCCTGATACGAGTACGGATCAATTCTGTAACCACCGAGAGAAAGTACTGTCGTCTTGGTGGCCCGTGATTCCTAGGTACCGTATCCCCCCTGAGACGAGACAACCCTACGGCGGCGCCAATAACCTGCTGTACCGCTACACTAACAACGGGAACTGTCTCCGGCTGGAAAGCCAAAGTTGGTCATCTCCACTGAAAAGATAGACCAGATGGAACCGTACAACGGTGATATGACTTGGCTTTAATATTCGTTTTGAGAAGAGGGTACTTGGACATGGATAGACACAGACACAGACACGGACACAGACATAGGTATATCATAGACCGCCACCTTGTAATTCATCATCATCATCACATCGATGTAATATAACATGAGGTGTTAATCAGGTCAGCCAACTTGATGAGTGAGTGTATGAGTGAAATACCTCCGACATCCAATCCAATACATCCACTAGAGTTGACCGACGAAAACTCTAGAGCTTCTTTAAGCATACCATTCTCCATATAAACTAACTTATTAACCTTTCCACTTGGAGTTGAGTTTGCACGACACCACCATTTTTAGGTCTCTTCTTTTTTCCCCTTCTTTTCTGTTGATCTTGTTCTCAGTCAACAGCATTTTCGGCCCGTCCAACCATGTCTCCAACCAACCTCACACATTTTTCTTTCCCCATCATCATCTTATGCTTCGGTTGAACCAACCAACCCAACCCCGCTCTCTAATAGAGCCGCAGGACAGGCAAATGATCATCCAAGAACAATTGAGTGAGGTCCATAGGTCGTTATCTGATTCTAGAAACCAACCAACCTTCCTATCCCAGCCTCCAGCCATGTTGGGAATAGCTTAACCCATTAATGCGAGTCGCCTAAAAAGGTCCAACCCAAAATCCAAAAATTAATTCACTCTTTTTTGCCCCGGCCGGTTCTTCCCCTCGAAATCGACTCAACCTCCGCTCCACACTTTACCAGGGATCCAGATCCAGACCCAGACCAATCCTCCAGTTCCGATAAAAACTCTCCACCAACGAGCTTGCGTAATGGTCTCAATTGCAGGGCGGGGTTAAAAAAGCACGCAACGCAACGCAACTCAACTCAACTCAAAGTGAGGTGAGATAAGTGGAATGTAACTGCAGCATTGTATCAGTTGTTTAATCGGATACTGTGCGATGGTTACAGTCAAGATGCAACCTGAATTAAAATAAAAAAAGCTTTTCCACTTGATCCTGTCGATCTCATTCCCACGTTTCGGTTTGACATTCACCCACTCTCCGGTTGAAAAGCTTGGCCTTGAGCATGACTTGGCGCTAAATTGGTCTCGTTCCCTTTCCCCAGACTTCTGTGTGAGGAGCATGTTTTGGCGCGCACCAGACTTGTTCAGTATTGGTTGATCCATATTTTTATCCAGAAGTACTGGACTGTACTCCTCGACTTTGAGATCGTCCATCACATTGCGATCCGCGCCGGGTGAAACGTTCATGTGCACCATTTCGAGACAATTGCGTGGCACACATGTTATCTGTCCCTTATCGACTGCAGATCAAGGGTCGAGCAGGGGTGAAGAAGAGGCTTAGTCCATCTATTCTGCCACTTTTCACTTTAGCTAGCATCTAGGGTAAGCGTACCCATCCAGATGGTCTTGCTGTTAAACTTTTCACGACTTAAAAATTCATAGCCATCTGTAAAGAGGCAGATAAATTCGTCCTGATGTAAAAGAGATTTGGAGATTTTGACTGTTGGTGCACAAATTTGTAGATTTTAGGAACATGGCAATACTTGTACCGAATCAACCCCTGTTGGCTCAGTGGCTATCTGCTTTTATCTCTCAGGATCCCATGGTATAGAAAGTCTAATCTGCAAGTCTACCTGTGGTCCGTATGGGCAGAACCCGTATCCAATCGACCAGGGCATGAAATAATAAACAAACATCGACATACTCCAGAATCAGCCTTACATCTTGGCGACCTGTTCATCGGACATCCAATGAAAACCCCCAGCGCACCGGTAGCCTCCATTCTGCTTTATCCAGTGAAACCCCGCTGGACAAATTCCCATATTCTTCAGCTTTGCTTTTGCTTCCTCCATCTTCTTACGTTTGTCCTCTTCCGCCAGTATCTTCCGCACGAGTCTCTCTCTATCAGCATCCCTTGCAGTTCGCTGTGCTTGCTTGAGGCGTCGAAACTCTTCGTCATCACGATCCTCCTTCTCTTTATCTCTTTGGAGTTGCTCCCACACTTCGTCACTGACTCCTGCATCTCGAATGCTGTTAGTTTGGTTGGTATGCAAGGGGTCTTCTGCCGGCGCTTCTGATTCTTCCGATTCCTCCACTTCAGTAGCCAATGTTGTATCAGTCCTGGCCGGGCGTAAAGTGAAGGTCGGGTCATCGGTAAACGCTTTCGCGATCTCAGCCGCCCCCGTTGCCGTCAGCTTCTTGTTATCCATTCTACCCCGACGCTCTGTCATCATATCCTCCATTGTTGCGAGAACCAGATCATCCGTCAGCGTCAATGTCTGAAAAGAAAGGTCCAACTTATGAAACGTTTTCTTTGCTAGCTCTTTAACGTCTCTTGCATTAGCCCAGCTATCCTGTTGTGAGAGAGCTTTGAACCTTTCGGTCAATTCGTTCAAAAACGCGTCCTGTGGACATTCCAAACAAGAGAGGTCCATAACCTTACGACCCTTGAGCTTGGCCTTTTGAGCTTGCAGTTGTTTCGTCATCAACTCAATGCAAGTCGAAGGAGCCAGGGGATCAAAGTCGATATTATCTGGAAACCGACTGGACATCCCTGGATTTATCGCGAGAAGAGTGTTGATGTCTTGGACATAGCCAGCCAAGATAATGATCAGCTTCTGATAATATTTCGGCTTGGTGACACAATCAACCAGTTCATCAACTGCCTCCCTAGCAAATGATCCTGCCTCGCATGCCAGCCGATACGCTTCGTCGATGAAGAGTACTCTTCCTAGAGCTTTGTCAAGGAGCTTTTGCACCTTAGGTCCTGTTTGTCCGACATACTGACCAATCAACTCAGTTGCAGACACGTCAATAACCTCTGGCTTATCCAAGTACCCCATATCGTAGTACACCTTGCCCATCTTGCGAGCTGCTGTGGTTTTGCCCGTTCCAGGTGGCCCACGGAAGAGGAAGTTGAAGGGAATCTCTGGATCGATATCCAGCTCTTTTGCCCGGCAAACGCGAGTCTGGTAGCCTTGCAGGATAGTTATCAGGTCATCTCGCCCAACATCGTCAGAAAAGAGTTTCCTGATGTCTGTACCCCCCCTTTCGGCTCGATCGAAGTCCTCGTCAAAGTCCACGGCTTCCAAAGTGGTGCGCCTGGTGGCAACGCCAGCAGTGAGGCGTTTCTGGTGACTTGCTTTCGCCCTGTCAAGGAGGATATTGATTTCGCCAGCGTTCCCAAAATTTGGTCGATTTCTTGCACGCCCGAGAACTTCTAATGCAACAGCTTTGGCCTTTTCTGTTGCTTTGAAGCCTGTCTTGCCGAGCTTCATATCGAATATCTTTGCCAAGGCACCATCGTCGAAATCCTCAAAAACGAAGGCCGAGGAAAGAGGGAATCGCCGACTGAGGCCCGGATTGACATTCTGGAACATCTCCTCCATTTGTTCCTTGTAGCCGAGGAGCAGCACGCAACGATCTTCGCCAGGCACACTTTGTACTTCGGCTACGATGGTATCAACCACAGCCTCTTTGTAGGGATCAATGGAACCACCGGCTCCTCCTCCTCCTCCCGACAGCCCGTATGCTTCATCGATGACCAGTACCTTTCCAACTGTCGAAGCAAGTATACCCTTGGTCTGAGCTTCGGACTGGCCAAGAGCAGCCCCAATAAAATCTGCGGGACTCTTACTCACAACTTCCCCATTGGATAACAGACCTAGATCTTTCAATATTTCGCCATACAGCTTCGCAATGGTCGTTTTGCCTGTCCCAGGTGACCCTAAAAATACCTTGTTGAGAGAGAACTCAACCAGAGGCTCTTCAGCGAGTTCGCGCTCATAATTCGTTTTCAGTGTTTCCATAAGGACTTTGATCGCGTCTTTGACTTCCTGAAGCCCAACCATGCAATTGAGTTCTCGATATGCCTTACTCTTGGTCAATACTTGCAAAGGCTCTGGTCCGATGATGTCTTCTTGAGTGAGCAATAGGTCGCTGGGCTTGGCTCCTGCACGCCGTTCTTTCCGGATTCGCCCTGCCTGCCTCTTCGTAATGGTCTGAAGATGATTTTCTACAGCCCGAGCGTTACCAAATCCATTTCTTCCACGACCATGACCAATGCGACGGGCAGCGATTCTACAGAAGAGTCCATTAGCACCTCCATCTCCAGCTACAGACATCCTCCCGTTGAACTTGCGGTGGATCTGTAGCTGAAGGATTCGCAGAAGCTCTTCGTCTGTATAGTCCTCGAACTTCATCTCCATCGGGAAGCGACTAGGAATGCCGGGGTTGTGCGAAAAGAATGACTCCATCTCCTTATTGTACCCGGCCAGAACAAAAATGATTTTACCACGAGAATTCTCAACTTCGGCCAAGAGGTAATCCAGAACCGCCTTTCCACCAGGGCTATTACCCGATGAAAGTTGATAAGCTTCGTCTATGAAGACACATCCTCCACCATCGTTGTTGACTTTCTCGATGAGCTTTTCACAGCCAGAAACACCCATGTTGGCCAATTTCGACCCAGTGACTTCTTCGAAGCCGCTGCCAGCGATGGCCCCAACAGAAGTAAGAAACTCGGCGTAAATCCTGGCAACCGTTGTCTTGCCTGTCGAGTGGTCAGTCCTATTATTACCTCTATTCAAAATAACAGGCAATAGGATAGTTGGTCTCTAAACCTTGGGGTATAATAATAAACAACCTAGTGTTCAGAGGCCAACTCCTCAAATCCCCTGAAGAAAAGCCAAACTCACCTGTCCCCGGATTGCCAAGTAACGAGCAGCTCCATCTTTCATCTCCAATGGAGAACCCCTGGCGTATTTTGGTATCAACAGTCGACTTTATAGACAGTAGCTGGTCTTTGACTGATTCTAAACCAATCATCTCCATCAGTTTGTCCAAAGCAGTGTTACGTGCACCTTCAACCTCCTTCATGTACTTCCACTCGGATGCAGCAGCACTCGTAAGAGCATCGAATCGCGGAGCCGGGTCGTTAGAAGGGGGTTTGTTCGCGTCGGAGGATGCTTCCAACCTGGCCTTGTTCGCCTTAGCCTGACGTAAAGCATCAAGCTCCTCTTTCTTCTGCTCGACTTCGTTCATCTGCTGCTTCTTTTCTAACTCGTACTTGGCGGTTCGACGGAGATGACTGATTTCGTCATCGATCTCTTGCAACTCCTTCCGGTAATTGTCTTCTTGTTCCTGTCTATTTCTTTCAATTTCCAAGTCTCGTTTGATACGACGGCGATTTTCCTCATCCTCTTTAGTACAGTCCCTGCAGCTTTTAGACTTATCTCCACAAGGGACCTTGGACGTGTGGCCTCTGGCGCAGGTCCTATCGATCCTTTCGAAGCACTCAACCTTCGAATGGTCCTGTACTCGATGGCAACGTCGATTGCAGTAGTGCTTCCCACAGCTCAGAGCAGCACCACTATAGAGGTTAGAAGGATTAAACAATCGGAAAAGCCAAACATACCAAGGTTTCGCGCATCCTCCATCAGGACACAACTCATCAAAGTCTTTTGGAGTCTTCAAAAGCATAGAAACGTCTGGATGTTGTTCACAATGTAACGGAACACCATTGAACAGGGAGTTATTTCTCTTTAGTGCATCAAAATACTTCGTCCACATCTTCCCCCCTTTCTTACTCTTCATGAATGTCTCCATGTTGCCGAAGAGAATCATGCCATTCCGTGCTCGCGATAGGAGTACAACAAGTCGCTCGCGAGCACACAGAAATCCGATGTCGCCAGAGTTATTGCTGCGTGTGAGTGAAACAACGACGATATCGCACTCTTCACCTTGGTAGTTATCTATGTATGTTAGCATTGATTCGTTCCTGGCCTGAAATATCGCAATCGTAGTTTTTTGAGGGAGTTAAGCAAAGTTTAGAATATCCTTTCTTAAATTTGCCCTGAAGTGAAAGCACTCACCTATAGTTGACAAACGAAGGGGCTTTTTGTTCACCTTCGCTGCTGCGGGTGTGATTAGCCCGGCTTGAAGTAAATCATGTGAGTCAATATCGCCCAACACAGGGTCGGTTTCTTGGCGTAGAGTTTCCTTGAGTAGGAACAGCTGGCCCAGATATGGCGTAAGAACAACCATGTTCTCGGTTTTGTATCCATTCTGCGAAAGAAAACGGACCATCTTGAGGACCATCAAAGCTTCGTGGAGGTTCCTCTTGGTGTCCTTAGCGGTAGGATCGTGACGGTCGCTCACCTCGTCCATGGCATCTTCAGGCTTCTCGTGGTGAACGAATGTAACTCGGCTCCTGAGCCCTCGAATCGGCTCACGTTCGAAAGTGGATGGCATGTCTTTCAACTCAGGATATGCCAACATGCGAGGATACTGAGATATGTCTGAGTGACTGCGATGTTGTTCTTCAAGTGCTGTAAAGTGACGACCCTGGGTAATAAGCCTTTCAAACAAGGATACGTTCAAGTCATATCCCTCCCCCTTTTCCTTGGTCAGAATGTAGCTACCGACCTTCGGTCTCAGCTGCTTGTGGTCACCGATGAGAATGAGCTGCTTGACCGACGCGCTCATGGCGGTGATAATATGCGCTTCAAGGATTTCTCCCGCTTCTTCGACAAGAATGACATCGGGGGTCGCCGTCTCGATGATGGATTGATACATTGCCGCCGCAGTAGTCGTGCACCCTATGATTCGCTTGTCCTGGAGGACCCTTCGACGGCGCTCGTCATGTATACTTTTGATTTTGGCCTTAGCGTCGCTGAATCTCTTGTTGAGGTCGACAAAATTGACAATCTGTTCTTCTCGAACCTTGTGAGCCCACTCGTGATGGAGATGCATTCTTGATGCGTGCGAGAGGTTCCAGAAAGCACGAGGAGACTCTCCTAATGACTCATTCAGATTCCCCATATCATTGACATCGCCGTTGCGCAGCCAATAATTGTAGATACTCGCGGGCACAGTTGCTTTACCATGAGAGTCCGCCATCTGAAACCCATCATCCTCAGGGACTTGGAATGCGAACCACGCTGATGTAAAAGAGTCGGAAAATTCAAGGTATTCGAGGATGTCAGTGGGATGGACATCGCGTCCTGCAAGCTTCTTACTGTATTCCTGAAGTTCCATATTAAGTAATGTCTCTTCAGCCAGGAGCCCACTGAGGATGTTCCTCTCCTCCATGGTCGACCGGAACCTCTTCTGGCCGTCGTACTCTCGCAGAAGGGTGGACTTGGTGGCTTCAGTAGATTTGGACCCGAGGCGGACGACTTGATCCGAACTCACACCAATATCCATAAGATCTTCCAAAAATTGGTCCAGAGCGTGGTTTGTATAACTCAAGACAAGGACTCGAGAGTTGGTCAAGCGCAGAATAGTCAAAAGGATGATAGCGCCCAGGAATGACTTGCCAGTGCCTGGGGGACCTTGAATCAACGCCAGATCGCTACTTAAACCATGAATGAAGGATTTGAGTTGGGCATCTTGAAGGTAAATGTCCTTTTTGAGCTTCAGACTTGATGGTATCTTGACTTTGAGACCTCCTTTAAGAGCTGCCTTGAATCCATCAAGAAAGGTATCCAGTCTGCTGGTCCTCGGACCATCAAGCGATGGCTGCTCGTGATCAATTAATTGAGCTTCTAGAGGAAGTTCTGCAATCGTCTTCAACCGCTCTAGGATCGGCTCGTACGCGAAGGTAGCAGTGCCAACGATCAAAAACTTGAGCCGATCTTCTCTGGGGCTCTCAAGAGCTGCCAAAGCGGACTTCAAGCCAGAATCACACGTAAATCTGAGTCCGACAACAGGCGGTGACTTCAAGAGGTTGGCGTCATTTCGCACAAGTGACCCGAATGCGATAATATTGTCGTCGCAGCAGAGTGCGCCAAAGGAGTCATGCTTCATGAAATGCTTCGAGTTTTGAAGAAAGGCTGTCTTTTTTGCTTTAGACATATTGCGAGGGAAGTTCACGCCCTGGTTACAGGCTACAAACAGAGTGCGAGGAGGTATGTGTCGCATGGCTGGGTTATCCCAGTCGATGTCGACAAGCTTCAACTGGCCAAGGGCAACTGGTCGGCGCTTGCTCTTCTTCTGGCCCATGGCGACTTGGAGGTCCTCCCGAAGCTCTGAGAGCATGTCTTCGCGGAGCAGGCGAAACAGCCAATCGCGGTATACCTGGCCTCGTGTATCCATCGGCGTGTCAAACACATCTTCGAGTCGCTGGAGATACGGAGGATCGGTGGATTTCAGCTCATCGCAGGTTGGAAAGATAGAGATGTGGCGGAAATTGGCATGGTCATTGTCGTGACGCCCTCCCGGTGTAACGCCGCTCGTTACAGGTCCAGGCTGTGAAAAGATCTTGATGACCTTCTCGATACGATAGGCGATCTTGCGAACTTCAGGCAATTGAGATTTCAGAAGAGATTGATGCTCCATCATTTGTTCCACCGCAAGCTTGTGTGTATCGAAGCCGGCCTGGTTGGATACGACCTGCAAGCAGAGCCAAGCGAAAGCTTCAAGCCCAAGGCTGTCAAGCCTGCCGTTACTGTATGCATCCATTGAAGCAGCCCAGAACGTACAAGGCTCCAGGATGGCAGACAAGATTTGGCGAAGGAATCCACCGTTGTTAAGTGCAATGACACCATCATCCGCAAGGGTCAGGATGAAAGGCAAGGCAGTCGAATTGATGAAGTCAGGGCTCAAGTCGGCACGTACAGCTCTTTCTACAGCCGCGATGCCGGATGGATTAGAGATGAGGACTTCCACACATTTAACGGCCGTGTTCTTATCGCTGAAGGTCTTGCAGGCTTGTAGAAAGAGCTTAGCGGAATGAGCATTGGTGATCCGTTGCTCTCCTTTGGTCACAGCCCAGAAGGACTTGATGAGCTTGGCTGCTCGTGAGCCTGGGTCTTGTACGAGAACCATGACCGATAGTAGAGATGAAAAGTGCGATGATTGTCAATTGAGGTGATAATGTGAGGATGAAAAGAGCAAGATGAAGTAGGAAGATTTTGAAGGAAGATAAATCAGCAGGTACCTAAGTAGGTAGTAGGTAGGCTCGATGTGAATGGGCAAGAGCGCTTCACCTCAAGTGGTTGCACCTTGCCTTTGTACTGGGCTGTGAATGAAGCGGCATCCTGCAGTCTGCCTAGAGTCAATCCAACCAGAACCGCCACGATGACCGATACAAGCCAACATGATGCACGGGGCCGACAAGACTTCATTATGCGATGCGATGCGACAAACAAACTGCTTTCGATTCGTCGTGAGACCAGGCTCTGGTGGGATGGAAGGCCTCCCACAGGTATTTTGGGCGGGGGATGTTGGCCCTCAACATGAACTAAGTCCTGCGACAATGATCGTAAACGAACAAAGAGCTGCAGTAATGATCATAAGATTACCTTTTGCTGCAGGCTTCTGGTCTAAACTGATTGTATAGGTACGGACGGATGAATTTGTTTGTTTGGTAGGCAGATTGGCGGGCGTGAATGTCAGGTCTTCCGTCACAGCCCACCTTCGGTCGCATACCTGGCCAACACTGCGCAGCAAGTGTAAATAATGCAACAACCCGGTCACTGATCATACAATATAGTTTTCTTTTACGGTCGGTCGCATTCCTAAATTAGTTGATTTACTACAAAGGCAACGCCAATCTCCCGCTCCCACTCCCACTCCAACTCTCGACCTACAACTCTCATACTCAAGCCTTGGCCTTACTTAACCTTAACCATCAAGCTGTATACCAACATACCTTCACCATGCGCAGAGGATACAGAGGACATGGGGGCGATCGCTCGACCGTAAATAGATTGTCAACACCCGTTTCTAAAGCCCCTCCTCTTGGAGATGTAATCGATCGCATCACCAAGGAGAACCTCTCCGGCAATGACGTTCGCGCAGAGATCGAGAACGTCAAATTTGTTGCATCTTACAACTGGATCAGCTCTTCGACTCCCAAGATCGTTATCCCAGGTACGTGAAGAAGCACCCAGGTGAGAAGCGCCTCTGACATATATAGGTGAACCTCCCAGATGGACTCCTCTCAAAGGCCCCAACAATCCGCCTCAGGATTCTGGGGAGTACTATCGCGACGTCAACGCCGCGTCTTACCCCAAACATCCCTTGGAACCTGCCATCATTTCGGTGATGAAGATGCATCCCGAGCCCATGCCTGTCAACATCGTCGCGTGCGGTAGCTCAATCGGAAACCTTCTGCGTTTCGCCAGAGGTGTTGACCTGGACCGCTGCTTTCGCATTCTCGTCGAGAGAGTTGGCGACACTGTTCACCTCATTCGCAGAGAGAACTCACCCAATGAGACAATCGAGGACATTCGAGGATTTGGGCACACCTTTCCAGAGGCCTATACTACTTGGGGCCCTGCTGTTAAGCGATCCAAGTCTCACCAAAGAATCATTTCGTATCGGTTCGGCGGGTTTGATCTGCTTGTTCGCTTCGAGGGCGACGGGTTCCTTGGTACGTTCAGCCCCGAAACCAGCGTCAAGCGTAGTGACAAGTCCACCGACGCAGATGGCCTCAACCAGGTTCAGGATCTCGGTGTCAGTGACTCGCCAGTAGACGCCACTAGCAAGCTAGTCGTCTTGGACGGCGGCGAAACTGTCCCTCAGAGCAGCATTTTCGACTTGAAGACGCGATCGGCATACACCCGCCAGAAGGACCATCTTGGAGAACAACTCCCACGCTTGTGGATCTCTCAGATCACCCAATTCCTCCTCGCCTACCACGAAAAAGGTTGGTTCCAGGAAAACGGCATCGAGATCAAGGACGTCAAATCAGACATTGAGGAATGGCAAGAGTTGAACCAGCCATCGCTGAACCGACTTGCGACCCTCTTCCACCATATTCTAGACAGTGTCCGAGCATCCAAGGACGGCAAGTTGGAGATTGTCTCGTCCCAGGATGGATCACTTGAGATCCGCAAACAGCTACCAGACGCGGGCGATGTTTTGTCGGAGCCGGTGAAGAAGCAATGGGAGGCTTGGCTGGGTGGTGAGAACAAGGACAAGGCTGATTTGGGAGATTCGGGAAGCTGGGAAGAGTTCATGGCTACACTCTCGGACAGTGATGAACAGAGTGATTACGCTGCGTGTGATGTTGAGTGCGGCTACTGCGGAAAGTGTGTTTAGCAACTTAGCAAGTACATGAACGGGAGTAGGGCAATTTGTGTCTGTCTTTGGGACGGCACTGGGATGCTGGAGGACTTCTTACGCCGAAGGTTTAATTAGCAAACGGTAGTCAAACAATGGAGCAAAGATTGGACAACATAGTCTCCAACGCAATAGACGGTGCTGAAGGATACCACCAACCTAATTGATTCACCTCAAAATGTTCTGTCTCAGTTCCATAAGGTGGTTCTTATCCTATGATCCTTCATAAATATTGTGACATATGTACTCGTTTAGTTTGTTCATGATGCTAAACTTGGCTATTCTCTAAGACAATTTGCTGTAAGGATACACGGTCAACCACAGACTGTAACCCTAGATATCTGATAGCGTCCCCATGGGAGTGAATCTCATCCGTTATCAGAAACTCCTCCACCCTACTCAACGGGCCCCAAGCATCAAGCGTCGATCCATTCAGTTTCAAATCCCATGTTCCTCGCCAGGTAATCGAGGCATATCGCCGAGAGTAGGTGAAAGAGCAAGCCTCCCCCCTTAGCCCGTTCCACAAGGTCATCGTTTCGAGCTTGGGCATCCTCATCGCAGTCTGTGCTGCTATTTCCAGGAGCTCGTTGACCTTACCAGGATTATTCCAGGACATCGCTCGGGACGTCAAAATGAGGGACCTGAGCTCATCCCAAATCCAATGCCGCTTACAAGCATAAAAGAAACGAGGGGCATCGTCGAGGTATGCAACCGAAAGGTGTTCTAGCTCTCGGCTTCTTGACGCAAATGCAGCTCCTACACGGGGACTCGCTTTTCGAATGCTGTCTGGGTAGTAATGTGCATCGTCTCCTGAATATAGCTTGTATTGGTGGAGGTAGTGCTCGTTGAAATCCTCAAACACCGTGACCTTTTTGACACTTTTTGGAATCTCTAGGCTGATAGTCCTCTCATAGTTTCCATCCCATCGGGACTGCCATATAGCTTCCGACAACTGCCACGGCTCGTAGACAATTTCCTCTAGCCGAGGCATACTTGACCAGAGCTGTGATAGAGCTAAAGGAAAGAGCTGACGGCGGCACTGTCGTCGAATGGAAAACTTTGTTACTGCCCTCACGACAAGAAGCGAGAATTTCTTTTTCTGGAAATTAAGAGCGCGACTTCTCAGTAACCAACATTCTAGTCGATGAGAACAAGTCCGAAATCACAGGCATCGTCGATTGGTCTCTGGCGGCGGTCATACCCTTCGGAATGGATTTGGACATCCTCTTTTTAACCACAGGGTTCATGACCCAAGACAGCTGGCATGACTATGCATGTAAGCCGCTGCTGCGAGACACCTTCTGGAGGAGTTCTGGGCTGCCTCTGGGATTGAAGGGGAGGAACGTCGGGAGAGAACGCAGGGTCTGGCTGAAGCTGCAGGCCAGATTGGCGCAATTCTCCGACTAGCATTCCGGCGTGACGCTGATGGGTCACCATCTGAAGAGGTTTTGATGTCAGAAAGCAGAATGAAACAGCTGAGGGCGTGGTTTGGTGAACAAGCGGCAAGAGTTACATGAGGCAATATGGGGCTCTGGTGTTAACCCCCATCTTCCGTCAGGTTTGCATTGGTGTATTTAACATTGTGTTTTATCTATGTGTAACCTTGATCTATCCCCAGGGGGATATGCAAGAAGATTAAAACCAATTTGTATAAGCATCGGAGTATGATGCTTTTATCGCGATATTGTGATAGCAGAAAACTTCCTCCTGGGAAGTCAGATGTCAGAAGGCATTTTATACCGCGTCACAAGCTTATGTAATTCGTGCAGTTTGCCATGGGATAAGGACATATGGCGGCCTCATCAGAATGCCTTGCTTATCCACGTCTGAATTGCGCAGAGGCTATGGCTCACCACGACGTGGCTGCCTATTTCTCCTGTGGCAATGATCTGCGTGCTTAGTAGACACAGCCAAAATGTCAAGCAGCCACTGAGAGTCGGTGTAGGTAGGCTGGAAGTGAGTCAACTAGATAACTGGCCCATTGGACGCCACTGTATATTGTCTCAGCCCCCGGGTAGGCAGCCATGGAGGGCAGAGTTGTTATTATATTATACAGATAAAACCTACCTACTTAAATCAGTTTATCCCCTAAAGCTTAATTCTTAGCCTAACTGCCATAATCTGGTCCGTTATGTATCCCCTCTTCAGTTACTAGCCTTATGTTCTAAGTTCAAAGCCCTTTGTCTTTATTAACCTGCGCTCTAACTAAAATCGTCATGCGGAGCTCTTGTGATCCTGATATATCATGCGAGCTGAATTTCACTTTGGGCGCAAAAGTGGCCTTCGATGCAGACCCAGATATCGTAAGCAGTCTTACTAACAAAAGCCGAGACCTCAACGCTAACTCCAAGACTATTTTAGGCTGGGATTGGTGTAAGTCATTCGATTAATCACCTTATTTAAGATGATGAACTGAATGTAAAATTCCATCTGTCAGGTCATAGCGTCTTTCTTCATTTCAGCCTGGTTGGCCTACGTTATCGCTCTATTCACCTACTTCTTGTTGGAAGAAGTACTAGATGAAGAGGACCAGATCATCAGCAGATTTGATGTTGAATTGCGCGCTATTGTCAAGTCGATCTTCAATCAGACGTACCTCCCCAAAGCATTATTGAAACTACGACAGCGTGTATCTAGAGACCAGATGAAAAAGGTCTGCATCATGTTTTGTGATCAACAACTCATCACTGGCGCCTCGGTGCTGATAGTAGGTTACTCGAAACACTGCGATATCACGCAGTATCACTTCTACATCGCTGCGAACCTAGGCACAGCCTGCTTTGCGACCTTTCAGGCTTTGCTTCCTATTGCCCACAGCCAACTCGACAACGAGCTGAAGAAGGGATGGAGAATGGCCTGGATCTTCGCCATCTTTGCCTGCGTCCTACTTCTCAACTTTGTCATCTACAATGACTACTTTCTCGCTGCAAGACATTTTGGCCTTTCCATGCATTGCGTCTGGAAGGAGCTTCCAGGGTACTTCACGCCTCGGCTATTGCCATACGTAGTTTTTGGCACCATCTTGGACGTATGGTCATTTTATGGCATTTCTCTGAGCCTTTATCCGGCACTCAGGGAAAAGCAGCCTTTGGCGTATATACACAGTATGAGGCTCACCTTGATGAGGCTGCCGACCTGGGCCTATTTCCAGATAAAGGAGCGAAAGACAACGAGGAAACCCAAAATTCTGTGGCGGTTCCTGGAAACCTTGACTGGACTAGTATTCATAGTCCTTTTCACGCTTAGCGAATTACTTGAATCTATGTCCGTGAATCTTATACGCGTCTTTATCTATCTCATCCAAGCCACTAACTCGGTGGCATGGGCACGCAACAGGGCTCAAAGGAATGGGAGGATAGGATCAGAGGATACCTGGGGCTTCGGCCAGATCTTACCTATGTTACTGCTGGCACTCCCAACACTCGCCTTTATCGAGGCGCTCTTCTGTCAGTATTTGACCTTGCCGTTTCGATACTACGGCCTACTCTATGTGGTAGAAGTGCTAATTGGTGTTAATAATCCTAGATCGCGAAGCACCAAAAGATGAAGGCCCAATAGACAGCAATAGCTCAATGACAACGAGATTCGAAATGCTATGGAGCCAATCCTGCGAAGACAAGATGGACGAGTTTGAAGACGCCATTTACGACAAGGTCGCATTTAAAGTCTGGATATACCTTGTGATATTGTCGATTCATGCGGCTATAATATACTTGGCTTTTTCCTTAGCTGAAGGAGTTCCTGTCTGAATATCGAGTATTCCTAGCAACATTAAGTGTGGCCAGATCTGCTGTATATAGTTCAAGGGACGTTTTGATACCTGTCCTGGATACACGCATTTATTTAATTTTTATATAAATATCTATTGATGTGATTACAGGAGGGTAGTCGCTTTCGGTTGCATACAGTGTTCTTAGTGCAGGCGCAAAGTCTAAACCACATTCTCTTACCATGTATGTGTCCCTTAGGCTATATTGTGCATGTGAGATACAACCCATATTTGCGAATAGGATCTCATCCCATTTTGCCTTTTAACAATATGCCGCTTACAGGCACGGGACTATGATAACCCAAAACAGAATTATCGTATGACTGCCCTGGCAGCTACCTACGATGCAATAACCTCCGGCCAAATACCTGTTGTGGTATTGATACCATTGACAGTTCTTTTCAGTCTGTTGCTATTCGCGGTATCCAAGACGGTTACGGAGTACAGCTCATAGGGTATGATGGTGGCAACTGCACTACTTGTCGGACTGGAAAGAGAAATCAAGGAAGCTCTCTGATTTGCATTCCGTGCCTTGGGCTTCAATACACCGGGTGCGACTATACTTATGGGCCTTTCAAACGGGCTACTCCGGAGGGCAAGTCTGGGTGTCAAAGACCTAATGCTCTTGTACTATCTGATGGGAGTGAGTATGACTTGAGTGGTCTCAGCGAAGGAGACTTCAAGTACATGTGAGTTCTTCCCCAATAAGAGTGCTGCATGTCTTGTGACCTTTTCTAACATGGCCATCCCGTCAGCGTTAACATACAAGTTCAGGCGACCGAGCCTGCTGACTTTCACGAGAGGCTTCAGACACTCACGGTTAATTGAATTAATGGAGATTCTTATTTTTCTATCTTTATCGGTTCGATAATTACACAATAACCTGGATTGGTGCCTCTTTACTTGCGATGATTGTAAACATTCTGGGCGATCCTGATGCCGACCTTAGGGACCAAGGATGGCCAACCACATATTAAATTTGTCAAATGTATAATACAGTCTTGATAGCTATAGAGCCCTGAAAACACCCCCACCGTAGTTCCTCTTCTGCCTCAAGGAACACCACAGTTTCGAGAGCCTGCAGTAGCCATGTCGGTTGGATCAACCCAGAGACCGTACCTGGAGGTGTAACAACCGCTGTGACCATCCCATACATACCAGGATAAGCACGAAGGATCGATCGAGCAGGCGCGTGCGCAAGCAGGAATGGTGCTGATTTGATTGAAGCTCCTGTAGTCAGTTCCCCAATTATTGCCCCATGCCATCTGACCGTTACATGGGTCAAGCCTTGCTTTGAAAAAGTCTGAAGAGCAGCTTCGTGCACCCATGAGCATCTTCCTGCCCTCCCCTTCACCGTCAGTGTCCAAAGTGACAAGGTCCGAAAATGAACCAGTGAACATGTTGCAGGTAGAGAAGACACCATCATACTGCCAGACATCGCAGAGGCCGTTCTTCATGCACAGATGAGCACAGTCGGTTTCGAGTAGAACATTGTCAGCGTGATCATCAGGCTCCCTCTGAGTCCAGCCGAAGCCAATCTCGTCGTTGCACTCGCGATAGTCTCGAGGAGAGCAATCTCGTGATCCGATCAAGAGCCCCTCTTCGTTGGAAGGAGTGCTGAAATCTTTCAACGCCTGTGTATACAGGTTGCAAGCTCCTGCCGTAAGGAAGAACCATGAGTTGCATGTCTCATCATCAACACAATTCTCCCAGCACTCCTGCTCACTGGAAGCTTCAGTGGTTGTGTAGCCACGGCTCAAGACATTGCCACGATAGATTTGGTTGTTGCAAAGGGCCTCGGGAGCGGCTGAGGTTGTAGTGGCCGCAGCAGTAGAAATAGTGTCAGCAGCAGTTGACGAGTACTCAGTCGTGGAGGTGTCGGTGGTAGCAGTAGTAGTAGTGGCCTCGGAGGTGGTAGTGGACTCGATTATAGCGCTCGTAACTGACTCAGTCTCAGAATTGACAATCAAAGTACCACTCGCAGTTGCAGAAATCAGGGTGGAAGAAGAAGCAGCTGTGTCACTGGTGCCAATTGTGGTATGGGGCTTGCATGGACTGCCATGGACGCCAATAATTAAGGCAGCCAGTATATGCTTCGCCTGTACCATCATGGCCAATGCAAACGAATGAATGAATGAATGAAAATCGCCAAAGGCTTCAAGGAATGAATGAAAGAATGAGTGACTGACTGACTGTCTTGGACAAATGGGAGCCAAATAATAAATCAGCTGCAATGAATCAAGTTAAGTACACACACACTCCTTTATTGTTTGTTGCAAATTTGGTGGCTTGCGGCTGAAGGTCTAGACTCTGGCTTATTGACGTGCACAAAGCATTAACTTGGGGGTTATTGCTGACTATAATCAATAGCCTTGATTACTTAGCCGACCACAATGCACTATTTGATGAATGCTGTTGTGTACCAGAACGTATCCAATTACCTAGTCGGCCTGTGCGGCGAGAGTCCTCGTCCTCCATAACCCCTCGACATCATCACCTGACAGCGTCTTGCTGTAATTTTTTAATTCCAACAAAAAGCCTCCCAAGTCGAACGCTGTAGGCACCGTAGTAGCCGCCTCAAACGTGGTCTCGTTATTCGCCTAAAGAGGACCAGTAGGGATTCTTGGTTCAGTGCCGGAAATCCACGACGGACGATGACTATAACAGCTCATGCGATTATAGAGAATACTACTGAGGCTCTAGGAATGCAACATTGGGCCCTTGTATATATCATTATAGACTGACTTAATAGGTTGTAAATAGTTAATAACAATGAAGTACTTCTGTTTATCCAGTACTAGACTGAGTAAGCTGTATATAAAGTCTCTTCAAATCTACGGGTCATGTCTAGTACTCAGCCGCCCAGAAGGCAAAATCAACCACCTGTTCATTCAGTCTTCAGACACACGCCTAGCAAGTATTAGACATATTCGTGGCGGGGCTTCAGCTACCTGGGATGGGAGTAAGGTTGCGGGATCCAGGAGCCTTTACGTTTTCATCGGATCGTCAATTGGCTGCAGCTCATAATCAAGGGAACATAAATGTTACTGACGTTGCAACAAGCATTGTTTTCAAAACACTGCCATTTGGTAACCCCCACCCCATGGTTGGAGATTTTGTTCTCGATCTCAGCTTTATGCGTGGTCAAGCTCACATTATCGTGTTGACACGCTCTGCACACGTTTACGTATGGGATACTACAGTCAATGAAGGCCCTGTATGTCGTGGTTCGCTGAACACCGAGAGCCCATCGTTTGAGCACGGGGATATAAATGCCCAGTTTTCTACGGCTGTTTCGAGTGGCGCCACGGTATATCGTTGGAACTTTCGAAATGGCAGTGACTCTTTGATTGAAAGAAGTTTCGTGGTTGATGAGAGCGACGGCAATAAAGGCGGGACAGACACGATATGTGATGTTTCTCTTACTGTAAGAAGCAAAACGCTTTGGACGATTCCATTGATTAATGGTCGAGGAGCGATCTTTGCTCACTGTGCCTGCCACAAAGCAAAAGGTCAATTACGTTGTACCAGAAGACACCATCGTGGTCTAGGTCCTCCCAAAATAGTGATATCGGCATCCGGTTCAGTCATCTCATCCAGTAACGGCTCTGATATCAGGATTTGGATATGGAGTGGGTCAGACGCCATCCTTGTGCAAACGATCTCTAACGTCATCACATTGAATTCCAATATAGCCTTCTTTCCGGATGACAGAGCTCTTGCAAGCGGAGAGTTCTATATATCCATCTTACCGATGCCGCAAGTACCGGCCATGATACTGGACGCAGCGGAGGGTCCAACAGAGCAACCGTCACAAACTTACCGTATAGCCACGTCAGCCTTATTTGACAATTCTAGTATCTCGCATACTCAATCTTCGCCTATGTCCCGCTCAAGTCAAGTGACCGCTATTAAGCTGGCATCTAACAAGTGAACTCTTCTGACGGCTTCATACGATCACCCCTTGCTGGTGTGGGATGTTGTGACGGGTGATTTGCAGCACAAGGTTGACTATGACGGCTACAATGCGTCTGAGGATAGGTTATCCGGCATTTATATAATGCTCGAGCCCCGCTGGGCTATTTCTTCCAATGGAAATATGTTCGTCCCTTCAGCAGCCGCCTATACTGTGCGGAGTTTACCCCGGATTCCAAAGGCTTAGCAGTTAGTGATGAACTAGGCTTAAGCCTCTGGAATATTGTCACTGGCAAGCGTCAATAGTTTGGGAGGATTGCAACCTCTGCGCTAGGAGCTTAAAACCCTCACCCGATGGAAAGATTCTAGTCGCATTCTCATCTGACGAAGGCCTCTTAGTTGGCACAAGCACCGGGGACAGCGGAACCAAAGCCGATTGGAATCTCGTCCGAAAACATCTCGAACTCAGCAGCATTAAGCTAGGGTATATTTCATTTTCAGAGACCCAGCGATCAATTATTTTTAGTGTCTCGGGTACCCATGGGGGTTTCAAAGTTCTGGCCTGGGACCTACAATCACGGAACATTTGGGAGATAGATTCGACTCGTGAAATGATGTATGATTCTGTTTCTTTTGTTGTGGTGAGAGGTGGCAGTATGACGATTAGGTACAAAGGACAGCCCCTGTTTTGTATGAGCAACCAATACACAACTACGGCAGCTGGAGACCGGATTCCTGCTAAAGATAATGGCAAAGTTACGATTATAGATGTCAATGAGAGTAGAATAAATGAAATATAGCTACTAATTTATACTTAGAGGATTTAATATTCCAAAAAGATAATATAATAAAGATAAAACTACAGTTTTATTTCCTATCCTGCTTTATACTCCACACTAGTAGACGTTTGAGCTTGCGAAATTCCGGGTAAAGGGTTAAGAATGAGCTTCTCGAACTGGATTCTCAGTCCCCTGTTTGACCTCGGGATCTTCCTCGACAGCTTTACACAGCACATGGCTGAAGCCTGGACAATTTATAGCTAACTGCCGAGCTAGGGTGCTACAAACCTTAGGTGTGATTCCCTGGTTAATCCTGAAATTCTTTTCATTTCTTGTTTAGTGGTCCACCAGGAACAGGCAAGACCACAGCAGCGCGCAAGATGGGCACGGTGTACTGCGACACGGGTTTCCTGGCCAGCACTGAGTCATCGAGGTTTCCGTCTCCGGTGACGCCCTAGAGGTCAACCTCACTGAGTTTGGGCGAGAAAAGGAAGATGATAAAAGTTTGTTTGTGCTTATGCAGATTCAAGAACCTAGGTTACTCAAGCAGATCATCAAGATGCTCAACTACCACCCCTTGCTATCGACAGCGCTGCCGTTTACCTGGGTCAGAGACCTTTTTATCTCCCTGGAGAGGTACATTGATATCTTTGAGAACAAATTGAAGGATACCAGACCCAAGGATCCCCTTGACGGCAAAGCTATATTCTGACTGACGTTAATCATCTACCAGATTTAGCAGTCCGTATCGGCCCTCCGGTGGCTGGACTGCTCACATCCCATAAATCATCAGGCCAACCGAACCGAACGCAACAATCACACTAGACGCGACAGCCACCCACCCAACTACCTCTACGTATGCCACAACCACAAGCGAAAGAAACAAGAAGGCCGCTATAATGAGAATCTGAAGCATAGTGGAAGCAAAAACGCCCAGCGGCCTCAACTTGCGGATCTGCTCCTCGGTGAACTCCTGGCCGGCCTTCTCCCGTTGCGCATAATACACTCTCATGGAGAAAGTCCCCAGGCCGAGTGCTAGTACGAAGAGGAGCCAGCTAATAGCGAGGAAAGTCCTGACTGTTTGCTTGCTAAAATTTGGCTCTGAAGATACCGCGGCTGGGTCTAGGATGTCGGAGACGATGGTTGTGAATATGGATGCGCCGAAGATGGTGACGGTGAGAACGAAGGACAGGAGCGCTTCGAAGGACTTCGTGATAGCCTCGCTGGTGTTACGATTGTCAGGTATGTGAGAACGCTGTTCTCTAGGCCGTATGGCCAGGTCACTCTCGTTACTTCTATGATTTGCACTTTAGAAAACCTAATATTAGATAAAACGAATGGGGCTCTTACATATTTCCTTGCATACCGGCCAGAGGCATAGTATATAGTATTTTGTCTATTAAGTATCTGAATAACGATCAGAGCAGGAAGCGAGGTGATGTCTGCTCCAAAATCGAGTGGGCCCTTCTCTTGTGCTCAGCGGGAAGACCCAGTGAGTCATCATATAATATTATCGTTACCAAGTCAAAAGTATTATTTTATGTAGCTAATTAGTTAATAAATATGTAAGGTCTCGTATGTATAATAATTAATTCCTGGCCTCTTTACCTGTAGCTCCTTGTTTACACGGAGCTTCCATCTTTGCGCGGAGCTGTCATCCTAAAATGATGCGGGGTAGCCAGACTATTGAACTTTATATCCTGCTTGTTTAAGACAATCCAGCCCCTGTGTGATTGTCTAGCGCCATTCTACATGCAGGGGGGACCCTGTAGAATATATCTAATTCTTAACTTTATACACTAGGAGGAAAATTCAAGCTTTTAGTTATGAAAGCAGAGATGTCTAACGCCAGAGACAGTATTTGACAAGAGGCCCTATGCCTTGCGACGCCCGTTTAAAAAGCTATATATCCGCCGTAGCCCCGGAGGCTTAAAGTAGCGTACCGTCTCCTTAGCTGTACTAAGGCGCCAGCATGTCAATTGGTCCAACGTAACATGCAGACTAGTTGAGTGCCGACGACCATACAGAGAAATTTATTCCACATGAATTAAAATGCAGTCAATCAGAATTGATACACGTGCTATCCATCCGGCAAATGCGGAACACATAATATTAACCCCTGAGTTTAGTGGCTGCTGGGTTTACGCCATGCTCATATGCCTTTTGCGCCACGCTTCTGGGCTTCAATTGTAAGGAAGTGCATTGGCCCATCTTTACAAGAGTGGGTAGGAAATATTATATTAAATCAGCTGATTATGAAGGCTTTGACGAGCTCTGTATGTGTGGTGGCTTTCATTCTGGTCTGGGATGGCTGCCGCCGACCTTCCGTTATACGTGCTCGCCAACACGTGACTGCAAGTGTCAGTTTACTTCAGGCAAGTTCAGGCTTCTATCTGGGAACATAAATACGAATGCTTCCTACCTATAAAGGTACTTGCTTCCTGCTCAATTCACTCTCATTCAGCATCGACTTCTTAAATAACACTGAGAACTTTTACTATCCACACATCACAGGTCTATCCAGTGAAACAACAGCCAACATGTTCAAATTTTTCCCTCTGCTCCTCTTCGCATTTGGTGGGTTCCCTACACATCTGCTGTGGATATGGTCAAATAACCCCTCGTCTTTTAGTTGGCAGTGTCTTCGCCCAAGGCTACGGTAACCCGGGCTATGGTGGCAATGGCAACAGCCAATGTGCGAAGTGGTGTACCGCAAACTTCCACCATCCAGGCAAAACGTGTACATCTCCGGCAGCCAAAGGCAAGGGCCCCTGCTATGACTGCGGCCCGCGGAGCACCAACCGGAACAAGAAGCTTTGCCACGGGGTTTGCAAGGACACCGCGTCTGACAATGCTAACTGTGGCAAGTGTGGTAAATCTGTAGGACTCCCATAGTCAGAGGGCTTTTGCATGATATTGCATTAATGGCCTAAGGAAGATTGTATACTAACACCCGAGATCTTGCATAGTGCCCTTCGAAGACGCATTGCGTTAAAGGAAGTTGCATATGCAGGAATTCCAACAAGCCCCAGTGCAAAGGCACATGCCCAGACTACCGTTCGAATTTGGCCAATTGCGGAAAATGCGGTCAAGCTGTAAGTTCCTCTGCCCCGCCATGCTTCGTGTAAGGAGTCTCGGAGGATACTGACCAACAGATTTAGTGTAAGAAGGACACCGAGAAGTGTGAAGCTGGAACCTGTGTTCCTAACTGTCCGGCCGGCAAGACCCAATGTGGCTCCTCATGTGTTGTCACAAAGACAGACCTTAACAACTGCGGTGAATGTGGTCACGCTGTAAGTTTTTCCCCTGTCTTATTCCTTTCTACAATAAGCATTCCTTCATGTAAGAATCCCGGAGGATGCTAACCAACTGATTTAGTGTAAGGACACCGACAAGTGCGAAGCTGGAACCTGTGTTCCTAACTGTCCGGCCGGCAAGACCAAATGTGGCTCCTCATGTGTTGATACAAAGACAGACCCTGACAACTGCAGTGAATGCGGCAAGACGGTAAGTCGTATTACCTCGCCTGATCTAGTCTTTCTGATGCGATCCTCCTCTCTTCTGCCCCCCAACTAATCATCTGTCATCTAGTGTCCCTCAGGCCAATGCGAGAACGGCGCGTGCGTAGAACCTGGATGCACAGGTCAGACATGTGACACGTTCACAGCCTGCGGTCCCGGAGGCTCGTGTGTGTGCGCTTCTGTATCGGGTGGAAGAGGCTTTTGCGCAGACGGGCAGACGCCTTGTTCCGGTCTGGCTGACTGCAGTACCACGGCCGACTGCCCTAGTGGTCAGGTCTGCGCTGTAGGAACATGCTGCTCGCGCAACGTTTGTATCAGCGCTGATACCTGTACTAACACTGCACGGAAAGCCTCTTTTAAGGCGTTTTCAGGTAATACTGTTGGACGTCGTGCTGACGATAAGTAGTGGGAAGGATGGTATCTTTTATCTATATGTATTAACTTTATATACATATTAATAATAGACATAGAGGTATAATGACATTAAATTGAGGATTTCATATCAGCAGTTAGTAATATAGTTAATAATATTATATTATATTACAGGTGGCCTGAATATAGTAAGTTCTCAAGAAGGGTCATAGAACTTAAATTAAATTAATTTACAGAGTTAATTAACTTTTCACTTTAGGCAGCCCTAGTACTAACTCCTGTAATATACAGAATATATATTTCAATTTTTCGGGCCACCACCTCTGTTTATAATAAAGTGACAGTGCAGAAGAGGTCATCCACAAGGTCAATGTTGTGGTTGTTCCTAGGCCCAAAACCACTACTTCCACCATGGTGAGGACGATCACCGAAACAACACAGGCTGATCCTGATGTCGAGACTGCTATGGTAACAAAGATCGGTACAGGCTTTTTCCTGCTATCAAATGAAAGGCGGCTGAACTGATATCCTTTTCGTATAGATACGATAACCAGGAACGAAGTTCGACTACACACCACGACCTCGACTTCAATCTCGTATACCACCACCACAAATACGAGTACTATCCAGACCCCAGCAGGGTTTATCGTCACCAAAAGACCTGACTGGCGACCCAGGCTCAAAGCTAGAAAGTCTCATGCAGAGAGAGCCTCATCGGACTCTTTCCTCGCCAGTCTTGGATCTGGCCCTCAGTACGTCCAGCGTATAGATTGTGTCGAGGATGTCCCCACCAGCTCAATCAAGGTTACTACTATTACGGTCCAGGGATCCCGCGTTACAGTCGACCCAAAGATTAAGACCAAGGTTGTTACATCAACTGAGCATAGTACTGGCTAGTTCAAGTAAAGTCTAAAGCTAGTAGGGGAAAGAGACAATAACATTAGTTTATTGCTATTTTTAGTTTTGGTATAAACCCCTTTTCGAAGGCCTCAGAATACCTTGCTTGACCGGCTGCAGCTATAGCAGCCTTTTCCATTGGGAGGCCTGAGCGTGGAAACATTGACCAATTGGCCGTCCAACCTTCGAGTCCGGCAGTCTTGAGGCTGAAACGGCGACCGGGAGCTTTATTCCTTTCACCTCTTACATGTTGATGATGACATTCCACCATATAAACCGGGCAAATGTATCATGTAGGCTGCGAAGTTGTGGCGTAGGGTGTGCCACACCAGCAATATGATTGCACAATGCTTTCATGTAAATTGAAAAGTACTTTGCTAACCCTCTCCGTGAAATAAAATGTCAATTACAATCACTTTGAGGCACAGTGGTATGCTTCCCAACGACATCATTATGTCCAAGTACGCGATTCTTACGCCAGTGCTGTTTCTGGCGTCAGGACTAGCGGAGCAAAACTGCCAACTGCGTACTATCAGACTTCCTTTCGGCAACTGCAGCTTTTCGGCAGCAAGAGGAAGCTATGTCTACTCAACTGGTATCCTGCTTGGCGTTGGATCGACTGACAGCGTTTGCGGAATGCCCAGTACTGTTGTTAACTCGACTTTGATACAATCCAGCGATGTTTGTTCGCGCAAATGGCTCAGCCTGGAATCCGGCTCTACTGTTGTCAATATGACCACAGAGCAGTGCCGCTCCCGACGGGGAGGGTATGTTGACCGAGGCGATCTGACAGCAGCGTCCTCTGACGATCTCTCATCGCTCTCCAAGCTTAATCCGGGATGGGCTGGTATCACAAACGATACAGATACCCCATTCCAATATGCTGTAAAAACAGACTTGCGTATACAAGATCAGTCGGTCACAATGCTTGAAGGCCTAATTAGCGAAGGACAGCAGCACGCAATGAGCCATATTGGGCTGGCTGAGGCCTCAACGTTGCTCCAGTCCCTCAAGGACGCCGATTTGATAGGATCCAAGTCTTGGGGGCTCGACGCTGGCTCTCAGAGCTTCAATGCGCCTAGAAATGGAAGCCTGGTTCTAGGCGGCTATGACGCCTCAAGCTTCGAGGGAGGCTGGTTCTCATACGATATTCCGAAGTCGAACTTGGTCAGGGAGCGCAGCTGCCCGCTTCAGGTTCAGATTACCCAACTTGCGTTGACCGCCCAGATTGGACGGAACGAACCTACGAGTGAGACCCCAATAACTTCTGGCAACCCCCTTACAGCTTGCATAGAGCCGTGAGTCTATATCCTCACATGTTTCTTTGTAACCGATACATTAACGGGGCTACAGATATGACAATCAATTCCGGTTCCCAGTGTCCATCCTTGGCGCTGCCCAGAGACTGCTGGGAAATGATGACGCTGTAGATCCTTCAAAACACCCCGGTCTTTATAATCTTGAATCAGGGCTAGTATATGAGTCTTCGGCCAATATTAGCTTCTCCATCACTATTACCATTGAGGATGGGTTGACGGTTGAAATACCCTCTCACGAACTTGGTATGTTGACATGGATTGACTCCAGATCTGCAGTCAACCATTACGATGCTCATAACCACTTCTCATAGTGCGACCGCTCCGTGGGCTTGACAAGGATGGCGTACCAGCTGTAAACTTAAGTTTCACAGAAGTACAGGTTTTTGCAGAGGAAGGGCCATTGGCAGGCCCAGTGCTGGGAAAGGTTTTTCTCTCTCAGGTTGGTATCTCATTCAGGGCCGGAAGAGTTGATATCTCAGGGGCCTGACTAATCGTGTGCAGGTTTATCTATTCGTCAACCAAGAGAATGCCACATTTTCGCTGGCGAGGAAAAACTTTGGACAGACATTCCTCGATGTCAAGTCATCAGGGAAATGCCCATCTGCATCGACCTTGACAAAAACTGGCAAGGGCTTAATCGCGGTGGGTGTGATTTTGGGAGTTCTGATCATTGGAATCGTGTGTTATATTGCATACCGATGTTGGATGGCGCCACTGACCAGCAGTCCTGAGGCTCCTGATACAGAGACTGAAGAGATACAGCGTCCGAACAAGCTCAACTATCCCGAAATTCCAACATCACCCCGGGCTTATACTGAAGAGCGCTGATGTTGTTTTATGTATCACGACCCCGATCCCCGGATATTCGACCTAATCTGAATACAGGGAATTCAATAGTGTAGTTAGCTAGTCGTATGAGTGAAGGATGAGACCTTATCATGTATTGCTTTAAATTGGAACTGAGAATCATATTCGCTCTAGCTATAACCAGAACAATGGTGGGCCGGTGTGTCTCAAATTATCCTGGATAACTCACAAAATAACTGAATAAAGTGGCCTTAACTTTCTTCTACCTGACCTGGTTCCAGCTTGGAGTATCATATCAGGACATGTATGACCTTCGTAGCCCTCCTTCTCAAACTCGAATGGCTTTCCTCAAAAGTTTCAGCCACTGCCTCTTTATGCACAGATTTCAAGCCACTAAATCACCACGACGCAATGGAACCATCGGTCCGAGGCATCTGGGGTAGTGGAGTGGGTGTACTGTGGTGGTGGTGCTAGATATAAAGTGGTTGGCTGTCCTCAATGACCTCCCTAGTTATCCTTGGCTCCCACCCGGATCTGTCTAACAGCCTTTACTACGATGGAACCGCTCTCAATTGTAGCTACAATAACTACACTCTACGAGGTCGTAGTAGAGTTGAACAAGATCACAAAGCGATTTGCGAACGCAGGTCGAACTCTTAGCCTGATTCTTCACGATTGCGATCAGATCCTTACGATACTGCAGCATTTTAGGGATCTTCTTGAACGGCGTAGCCAACTAGTTCCACCCGTCGTAGACGATATCAACTTTTTTCGGCTTCAGACTTTACTCGTCGAGAACTGCAACGAGCTGACGCAAGATGTCAAGAACTTGAGCAATCAACTCGAGACATTTACTGAGCCTCAGACCCGAGGCGAGTTTCTAATAAACTTTATAAGGCTGTATACGAAGCTTCGACCTCTCAAGCAGGCGCATACTGCAATCAGAGAAAGGCTTAAAGACTTTCGAGCCCAAAAGTCGTCTTGGGATAGGTAAATCTACTTAACAAGCTTCTCACGTCATCTTTGCATAAGTACATGGTCTTTGTTGACGGATAAGATTAGTGATAACATCCTAGAGATCGCAAGACGACTCAGTGCACCCGACAAGCCTCATCATCAATGGCCAGAAACGAGAAAAGCTTGCACCACAACATCGTCGGCCAGCGCATACAGCACTCCTGCCACTCTGGATCCTCAAGTTCGCGAGTCCATAAAAGAACCATTTCTTGAGGCAATACGCACAGGAGACTCTGAAGCTGTACAGAGGACTCTTAGGCATCCAGGCGTTGATATCAATGACCCATCAACGTTTGAAGGAGGTGTCCCCACCATTCTACTCGCTGTATCGACTGGGCATATCAAGGTGGTTGAGCTTCTTCTGCAACACGACGCTGATATCTCTGCTCAGAATTCTGAGGGCATGACAGCGCTGCATGTAGCTTCAATGAAGGAAGCAGATGATATTGTTGATCTTCTCCTCCGATACCATGCTGATCTACGAATTCCTGATAACTATGGTCATACACCTCTATGGTATGGCGCTCGCGGCAAATGTAGCGACAAATCATTTCAAGCCCTTCTCAATGCGCATGATTGTATCGGCATAGATGAACCTTTGGCCAAGCTTGACGAAAGAATGCCTACACCCCTTTGGGCTGCAGCTGCCGGCGGTCATTTGGTTAGGGCATCTGACCTTGTTCGTCATGGCGCGGATGTCTCTATTCGAGACAATAATGGAAGGACATTGCTCCATCGAACAGAGTGGCCCGCATCAGCTCCTCTCACAGAGATGCTCCTCAAACATGGAGCGGACCCATGGGCTAGAGACTCTGTTGACAAAAGGCTACCGTTGCACCACGCGGCGGAACAAGGCCGCATGGATATCGCCGTTAAGCTTCTCAACGCTATGTTCGAACAGCGACCCAACAACATGGCCGAGGTTGTGAACGTTCGCGACGGACAAGGCGTGACTCCGCTGATGTGTGCAGCTCTCAACGGGTCCCTACCACTTGTGGTGTATCTTGTCAAGGTTTGGAATGCAGACTTCGCCTTACAGGAGGTTCATGGAAACGATGCCTTTTACTTAGCTTGTGCGAAAGGTCACGACACAGTCGCTATATATCTTCTGGGAGCTGGGGCTAGTACCAGTCGCAGAAACAAGGAGGGTAATACGCCTCTCCACATTGCGGCTACAAATGGACACGAAGGAACAGCAGAACTTTTATTGGACCTGGGTGCGGATGTCCATGCGAGGTCTAGGACGATACGAAACAATGGGATATTACCAGGCGTAGAAGAACCACAGCGATTGCAACATCTTGTAGTACCTGGCGAGGCCGCTCACTTGGCCGGACATATGATAAGCGCCAACCTTATTGTAAGGTCTACGCAGAACGATCATTCCTCAGACTGGAAAGTCGATATTGATACTACAAGTTGAATCTATTCGAAAGCTTCTACACAAGTATTAAAGACGGAAACAGACTCGTTTCCACTTTTTATCTAATTATACCTCTCTACTAGCAGAGTTCATCCCACGTTGAAACGTATGTGGAACGGTTATGAGGAGGAGGATAATTTTGAAAAGTTCCCAGTATGATATTCTCGCAAGATATACAGAATTAAAGATCATTATGAAATTACTACAATAGGCCTTAACTTACTTGATAACAAGGTTAGAAAGTGTAATGGCCTCGCGGTAGAACTAGGTAGATTAATAATAGCCTCTCTACTGTGACAAGACTGAAGCTTACTGCTTCAATCTTTCACGAAGTATTTTCCAAGGAGACCTCTTGGTATGGGGCGGACACGTAGGAGCCTCACGAAGGTCAACATTCGCTCCGCCGATGTATGACCGAATGTCACAAAAAACTGGAGTGGCTCCATCATAGAGCATCCGTAGTCCACATCAAATTTGTTGCCCTTGTGAAAGGATAGAAGGATCAAGAGCTTGACAAATCGCTCCAATTCGACCTTGAGCATATATCTTAGGACACACATGATGATACTCATGTCGCTATTTTCGCTCAAGCCCTCATGGGCATTGTAGGATGCTAATTTCTGCACAACCCATATTCGTCGCCAGCACGGCCGGTTGAGGAAGGTCCAGATATAGGGCCAGTTGATTTGGTTCATGTCAAAGCCTAGGCATTTTAGCTCGCTTGAGCCCATGTATCTCATCTCATCTTCCTCGATGACCTTGATTTTGATGCCAATGTCTTGGATTGCCTCTATTGCGGCTTCACCGTCGTGTCCCGCAGGCCCCAACCAGGCCACTAACCTGGTCGCCGAGGCGTAGACGTCCCACATCTTTGGTGCCTGCTCGGTCTTCTCTTCCAGGTCTTCCAGGCTTATGCATAGGGCGTCAATCCACATTGTTCTCGGCTTGTCTTGCTGGCGGAGACTGCATAGCGCCGACCCAAGCCAGGTTGAATTATTAAAAGACGAATCTCGCCGCGTTCAGCAGAGATGGGGGAATAGGAGAAAGACGACATGCTGCTCGTCAGAGTGCTACCAAGACATTAGACGAGCAAAGTTGTCCAAGTTCTCAGGTCAAACCGATTTGTAGTCAGCTAGATAGACATATAAGTCTTCAGTCAGCTTTCATCCTGGTTCGGTAGATGAAGTACTTCACAAAATATAGATAAGATCTACAACATTGACACCTTAGCCGCCTTGGCCTCAACCTCTGGGTGGATGCTAGAGACTTTTATGGATACTAATGAGAAGAAGACTACACATCATACAGAGGTCTCGTTGGTTGAGAGGACCTCTCAAATTGATAGGAATGGCTCAATGCCTAACTTGAATTGCAGTTCTTAAATTTTGCAGATAATTCCTACGTGTCTTACTACCCCGCCCTTGAACTCACGATGGGATTGGTAGAGGAACTGTCAAGGGCAGAAACATACATAATTTCCAGCTTCACTGACTCAGTTCAGGACTAACCACAATAGAAACCCGCTCCGGCAGACCAACCGCCTCACAGGCCATTCCCATAACCACAATAACGATTTGTGCAAGGCGAGCATCCCCTGTAAAGTAAAGACTTCCGCGCGGATCTGCGAATATTCCATCCCTTATCTGCTCACCATTGCGGTTTCTGAAAATGATATCGGATATTTTGCCCTTGGAGTCAACTACAGCTTTCAAACGGACATCAAGATTTTCGCTTTCGACTCGGAAAGAGCCTGGTAGGCCATTGTGGTAGATTTTGATATCGTTGATGTAAGATGGTTCTTGGAGGTCATGGGAACCGCTCATATTGGAATCCATAATGACGATAAGTAGTGTGCAAGAAATAATCAGGGTAATGAGAACTGCTGGCTATATTGTAGGGAATTTCGAGGAAGACACGTTCTTATAGTTGAGAAGAAAGGGACTGATTATCTGTGTAAAGTGGGAGAGTCCGTCACGTTTGATAACTGTATTTCTTTCCAAGCATTCACTACACCCATTCAACATCATCACTCCCTCACCACATCACCTAACCTCACTATCGCTCAATCTCTGCCTATTTAATGATGTCGAACAGGAACCTTGCGGTACCTAACAGTCTCAACACCAGCATCATCAAACGTCCTATCAGCAACAACCTTGTATCCTCCAATCCTCGGCAGAATCTTGGTCCAGAATCCCCAGTAGACACCACCAAGGATTAAAACTCCAACACCGACAACAGGGAAAACATAGTACGGATATCCATCAGCGTTCCAGTCACCATCAGGTGGAATAAAAGGTACGAAAGCGAGGAAGATGTTTGCCAAAAGGTAAATGACTGAGATTGGAAGGTATGTGTGCCATGGCGAAGTCCAGTTTTCGGATTTACTCCAGTGGAGATAGATAAGACCGGCAGTGACGAAGCCGTTGATCCAAGCACCGGGGTAGGTGTACCTGAATCTGTTAGCATATAATCAATGATACCAAGAAGTGAGAACATACAGGTTGACGATAAAGTTGTAAGCTGGTCCAGCAGGTGGTGCGAGCAGCACAATAACAGTGACAAGCCAATGGAGAAACAACTGCATATCGTTAGCCGTGCCACTGCCTTTGTTTGAAACAAACTTACAGATGCAGCAGGCGAGTTGAAAGGCCTGTTGGATGCCCAAAATCGACTCCAAGGCAACATGCCCTCTTTGGCCAACTCCTGATTCACTCTCGCGTGGGCAAACGAAACAGCCAAAACGTTACCCAAATTACTCAGCGCCACGAACGCAGGCAGACTCCTCGCTGCAGCGCCCTGACCAAAGACGTTTCTGAAAAAGAGGCCAGCGACGATGACTTCGGACTTGGCAAGGTCGGATTTGGGAATCGCCGCAAAGTAGGCCACGTTTGCGAGGACGTAGAGAATCGTCACGCCACCGATGGCGATGGGCGCTGCGACGGCGAGAGTCTTTCTGGGATTCTTTAGCTCGCCGAGAACGTAGTTTGCGTTTTCCCAGCCTTTGTAACTGTAGATGATGTTGAGAAGGGCATTGGAGTAAGCGTATGCTCCTCCACCACCATAGCCATCGCCGTCTTCTATGCGGAACGCGTTGTCAAAGTTGTGAGGATCAGGAACGCGTCGATGTCCTGCCAATGCTGCGAAACCTGAAAAGACGATGAACAAGAGGATGACGACTTTGAATACGCCCAAGACGTTGAAGAGACGTATACCCCACTTTGGAAGTGTGCTGTGAAGTAGGACAGAAAAGGTTACACAGGCGACGGCGATACCCCGAGCTTCCCATCCATCAGGCGTTTCTCTGCCAGATGCATAGAGAATGTAACGTCCAAAGGCGAGGGAATTTCCGGACGAGAAACCGAGAAGAATCATTTGACTGGCCAAAACACAAGTAGCCAAGTATTTCGGATGTCGATAGACTCTTTCCAGGTAATTCTTTTCACCACCAGATCTTGGAATCGCCAGTCCGAACTCGAGGAACACGCTCAGACCGCAAAAGGTCAAAAAGCCGCCGATGATCCATAGCATAAGACATATGCCTACAGATCCAGTAGCTGCAAAAATACTCGACGGTGTAGAAAAGACTAATGATCAGCTTGGTTCATGAACATGTGGCCGTGATGAAACATACTTCCTGTTCCAATCATCTTGTTGAGGATCAAAAAGACAGCGCCTGTGACGCCAATTTTGCGATCCTCAGTATAAGCAAAGTTCTGCGCATCGATGGTACTCGCGTTGTCAACGGCGGGCCTCTCGTCGCTGTTGAAGCCATCGTAGGGCTGACCGTGGAAGCCACCGCCGCCATCCACGACCTTGGTATCCTTTCGATCTGCCATGTCTTCTGCTGTCTGTCCCTGATAAAAGTCCAAAGCAGAAACGAAGACAGGAGGCCTTTATAAAGAAGTACAATAAGCTCAATGAGTAACATAGTAAAGTCCCACAAACGCGATAAAGTGTTACAATGACGATGGAGTAAAACACAAAAGTTCCCCTCCCTTCTGCAAATGATATCCCTTTGAAATGTCGACATCGAATCCTGGCCATCGCCAAGATACGCTGATCTACCCCAAGGGGAAGGTCGAGACCCGTCAGCGGGCGTTTTGACCTGGCCACAAAATAAGCTCTTAAGCATCTGTCCAAGGTTATCGAGTGGCTGCTGATCATTTTACAGGGGTATAAATAGGCTATTAATGGGATGGCACTAGCAGTAGTAATAAGAGGTATGTAATGTAGTCTAAAGGTAGTCTAATTGGTTCATTATTAAAATAAGAGATAAATTTTACAACTAGAAGCAAAAGATGTGATCCGTCATCTTGGAAGATGCTCCAGGCTGCTCAAAGCCCAGGTTGCCAAGAGATGTCTTGGCCGCCTTGATCATACCAGGCGGTCCGCACAGCATAATCTTGGAGTCGGGCCCAGGCGCGGGGAACTTTTCCTCCATAAGCGCCTGTGTAGCGTAACCAGTTCCATAAGTCCAATCCTTGGGCGCCTTTTCGACAACGTAGTAGAGTCTGAAGTTCTGGGGGTATCGTCGCGCAAAGGTCTCGAGCTGCTCGCGCAGCAGAATATCCTGCTCTGAGCGGTTGGCGTACACGAGACTGACTTGGGTAAGGTCGCGGTCGTCTTCGCAGATGGCGCGGATGATCTGGAACATGGGCGTTATACCTGTTCCTCCCGCGAGCATGCCTATTCTCTTGCAGAGACCGCGCTGGTATCGCATGGCGCCCTTGGGTCCGCGGAACTGCACCTCGTCGCCGAGTTCCAGGTTGGCTAGGTACTTGCCGGTGAGGAGACCGTCGGGGTAACACTTGATGACGAGCTCCAACTTTCCGAGATCGCTGTTATTTGAAATGGGCGTGTATGACCTGTTGACTGACTTGCCGTCGATTTCAGCCTTGATGGCGAGATGTTGACCGGTCGGTAGGCCAAGAACGGTTGTGGGAGTAGGAAGACTGAAGACCAGACGGTACACATTAGGAGCAATCTCTTCCTTCTCAGCCAGAGGAAGAGCGTGGTATGCTACAGGGTCGAGCCATCCTCTTTGAAGTAGAGGGTTAAGCTTTGTGACCTTGGGCATCTTCTTGTGAGGAGCATAGCTCATGAAACCACCCTCCTCAAAGTGAAGGTGCTTGGACAGCTTCTTGGCAGTGACGGTACCAGCGACGGTGAAGAGCGCAGAAGCAATAAGGAAACCTTCCAGGAAGCCAGGTCCGGATCCGGATCCAGGCTTCATCTTGGGAAGAGAATTCAAGATTTCTGGGTTCAGTCGGTAAGCTTGGTGAAGAGCCACGGCTCCAACTGAGATGGCAGCAGTAGCTGTGAGCGCAGTCGTAGCAAAGCTGCTTCCAGCAACTGCCGCCACGGGAGCCGCCTTTTTGAGAGTGACAACCTTGGGAGCGTTCCGCACAGGTGCACCCTTGTACTCTCCAACGCGATACTCCTCCATAATCTCAAAGGCATCCTCAGAGTGACCGGCACTGTCAAACTCTATCGTCGAGTCCTTTCCAGCTGATTCAATGAGAACGTCTGCACCGCCAGGGTGGTCTTCCATGTATTTTGTAACATCATAAACTAAAACAAACAAACAATCAGCAAAAAGATTCTTTCAATCAAGACCAAAATATTCCTTACCTTGTCCCTTGATGATTGTCCAACAATCACCGCGGGTGTTGTGAGCAGCCACTTCCTTAGCAGTAAACGAAGCCATTTTGAACAAAAAAAGATTGATGATTAGTTAGATATCCTATCAGAACGGAGTCAAGAGGACGGGACAGGACACAGGGTGCATTATATTAATCGCTATCTAAATCAAATACCGTCGCATTGACTGGTCGACCCTACTACCCCCTTTCAGGTTGCGAGCCGAGGCTTGTGGGCTTTTTCTCGGCCGACTGTGGGTCCGGAACGGCCGAGTCTCCGTGCTGTCTCCGTTTCGCCATGTTTGAATGGGCATGAACCCCGTCGGTCAAAGCTTTCTTTATGGGCCCTCCAATGTATTCGTCATTCCGAGGCAACGGAGTTCGGCAGCAAGATATACGCCGTCGGGATTCTGCATCAAGAATATGGAATTGACTTTTTATGTTGACTCAAAATCATCTTGTCTGCTGTAGGTAATTGGGCTATGATTCAAATTAATCACTTATCAAGCTACACTGACTCGTGTTATTTATAGCGTCATCAGTGAGATCTCCCTTACGACACTAATAAAATATACTTACTCCAACGGCCAAGCCACCCGTCAAGGGCCGTACCTCGTTAACAGGGCTGCGGAGAATAAATGGTGGATCCGAAAACGCCACCTTATCATCCTCAATGCCGTCCGTCCATCAAGCGCAAATTCTTCTCGCCCCTTTCCCTATCTAATGTACCGACAGATTGCAAGGTTCATGTCTGTGATCCACAGGAACCCGCTGCAGCCCAGCTCTGGGCCTCGGCACGTTCAGTTTCAGTGTCATCGGTCGCTTTATATAGACCAGACCAGCCAGCGACTAGCTATTTGTAAAAAGTTAGTTGTTCGTCTCATTCATTATACTGATTTTTATCGATCATCGCATCGCCATGGCTACTAAACGTTTTCATCTTATGGGCGAGGACCCTTCAACAGCCCAGGAAATTGAGCTGCCTGCGTCCTTGGACGAGCAAGGTCTCCAACACTTGGTAGCGTCGCATTTTGCAATTGTTGACCCTAGTGGTACGTCAATTGGAGAAAAAACATCCATCCAATTACTGACTTTTTAGGAATCGGTTTTGTCACCGACTCTGAGGCTTTGCCAACAGTTGCTGATGTTCTTGCTGCTGCTGGTGATATCTCCATCACCATCGATGGCAAGGCCGTCCGCGAGGTTCCAGGCCCCAAGGGTCTGCCTCTCGTAGGCAACTATTTCGAAGTGTATCCCGACCATCTTGGCAACCACCAACGGTTGTTCGAGAAGTACGGTCCCCTCTTCAAGACTACCAACATGGGTAGCACCATTTACCACACAAACGACCCCAAGTTGGCCACCATCGTTTTTGGAGAGTCAGACTTTTTCTCCAAGCGAATTATCGAGGGCCACCCTCTGAATCCTATCAAGAACAAGGAGGCTGGTGTCTTCCTCGGTGATACTGATACCGAAGAGTGGAGGGAGGTGCACAAGTTTTTGCCTCCTGCTCTCGGTCCCAAGGCTGTGCGACACTACGCGCCCACCATGCAACGAACAGTCGAGGATGCCTTCAAGGTCTTTGACGAACTTGACGAGCGTGATGAGGCCTGGAACGTATACCCTTATATGCTGAAGCTCGGAGCTCAGGCTGTCGGAAAGCTGGTCCTCGGAATGGATTTCCAGCACTTTTCCTCGCCTGATGCCCGACCACACCCCATGGTCCTGAGAATTGCGCAGTCTCTTGAACTGAACAAGAAAATCACCTCCATGGGAAGCTGGTACAAGAATCTCCCCTTCGGTGACCCTCAGCGTCTGCGAGAGGCTCGTGCACATATGGAGGCCATGATGACAGAATCTGTCGCCAACGCTGCCAAGGGTGAGGGAGATTTGGAACTCCAGGATGCCGCTGTCGAGGCCGAGAACATGGTCGACTATGTCCTCCGTGCTAGCGATAGCAAGGGCAACAAGCTTCCCCGCGAGCGCATCATGGAGCCCCTCGTCGTTGCCACTGGTGCCGGTTTCACCACAACCAGTTCTCTTCTGTCGTGGCTTTTGTATGGTCTCGTTGCCTACCCTGGCATGCAAGAGAGGCTTCTGCAGGAGATGGTTGACAACGGCTTTGACGAGAACACCCAGATCACCGCTGATCTGACCAACAAGCTCACATTCCTCGATAAGTACATCAAGGAGACACAACGCCGCCACAACCCCTCTTACCAACCCGCTCGAACATCAGCCGTCGACATGATTCTTCCTGGTGGCTACAAACTCCCCAAGGACTCCATCGTCATCCCCGCCCTCCACCACATCCACCACAACACCAAGATCTGGGACAACCCCGCCCTGTTCGACCCCGACCGATGGGACACTGACCGCGTCAAGAACCGTCCCAAGGATTCTTACATCCCCTTTGCAACCGGACCTCGCATGTGCATCGGTTTCAACTTTGCTCTGCAAGAGGTCAAGGTCTTTTTGCCTAAGCTTGTGTACCGATACAAGTTTAGTCTCGCACAGGATGGACCTGTCGAGTACGATCCTATGTTCCAGTTGATTCGACCGAATAATCTGTATGTCAGGGCTGAAAGGAGAATAAAGTGGCCATCAAAGAGCGATTAGACATGGGTTAGATTTGGATGTATAGACTTTAGATGTATAGACAAAAGTATATAATAACATATAATGTACAATAATATTAGATGAGCTGCGATTGGCTGAGTGAAGATGTATGTGAGGTTTGTACATGTGGAGTGGAGTCTTCTTGAAAGTCTATCCACGTAACGCTTTCAAGGCAGAATCTTGAGTTAGCAAATCTCTCGGATTGCCGGTCTCGACTATTCTGCCATCTTTCATCACGACTACGATGTCGAAGTCTGTGACATGATCAAGTCGATGAGTGACTTCGATAACTGTCCGGCCTTGCATAACTTCCTGGATGATTTGGCGCACTTCCTTATCCGTGGCGTCATCGACACTGCTTGATGGTTCATCCAGAAGAACAATGTTCGAGTGCGAGAGTAAAGCTCGTGCAAGACAGAAGAGTTGGCGCTGTCCAGTTGAGAAGCCAAGCGCCGATACATCCGCATCCAGTCCCCCACGGGTTTCGATGATTGGCCATAGAGTCGTCTTTTTCAAAGCTTCGATGAGTATCTCATCCGCTTGAACGAGCTCTTCCGGGTCCATGTTTTGTCGCACTTTCCCTGAGATACTGACCGGATCTTGAGGTATAGTCGTGATCTGAGATCTGATGTATTGGCGTGATATCGTCGCAAGATCTTTACCATCGATGCGAATGGCTCCAGCTTGCAGTTCGAGAAGGCGTAAGATCGAGAGAATAAGGGAAGATTTGCCACTAAACTGTTAGCTTTTTCGATAAAAGGGGCACGTCGTACCTTCCAGAACGACCGCAAAGACAAACTTTCAGTCCTGGTTCGACAACTAAAGATATATCGTGCAGGACTGGTTGTGATTGATCGCTCATCAAACATCAGCGAAATCATTAAGTCACAATCACTAACAACATACCTGTATGAAGCTGTGACCTCTTCGATCTCAATCTTGCCCGCAGGCCAGTTATCTGGCGTTTCCCTTTCGATGTCCTTGTTTTCGTTTGGTGTGCTACTAATGAACGCTTTCAATCTGGCTATGGCCCCCAGAGATGTCTCCAAAGTCGTCCATTGATCAATCACTGTCGTTAGAGTCAAGTTGAGGCCAAGCAAGTTGACCATGGCTAGTCCTATTGCTCCTTCGCTCGTCGTTCCTGGAATCCGGAGCGCAATGGTAACCAGCAGCACAGCCATACCAGCGACGAAGAGATCCAGTACCAGCTCGAGCCATCTTTGTATACAAAACATGAGATAAAAAGGTTTTTGCGATGTGTTTAGTAATTTGAAACTCTCATCCAGAAGTTCTTTCGTCCACCCAAACGAGCGAATAGTTGATAGTCCTGCTGTAATTTCAGTAAATTGCGTATAGAGTGGCGTCTTGGCTTCGAGATCGAGAAGACGCATTTGTCTGGAGGTCCGGAGATAGTACTTCTGGATGAGGTATAATGCAAGGAATGAAAGTGGAAGAAAGGCCCCAAAGTAACTTGCGCCTGATGCTACAACCCCGGTTTGGACCAAGCCTCTCAGGGTCAAGTCGAGTGTAAGGTAGAACGCCAAAGGTAGGGACATGTCAATAAGTGCCATGTCTTGGCTGAATCTGTTCAAGATGCTGCCGTTCTCGGTCGTGGTGAAGAAATAGAATGGTGCTCTGCATACAGCTTTCAAGAGCTGCTCGTGAAGATTGTTGGAAGATCTTTCGACACCAACTATGAGGAAGTAGTCAATGTTGAGAAGCGCCAGAATCATGGAGGCCAGAACAAGTCCCACGTATCCGCCTGCATACTTGGCATCCTTAGACCCGTCGCCCTTCTCGGTCCAGATGCGTAACCAGATCTGAGGCATGGCTTCCAGGACTGCGCCCATCACAGCGGTGGGAAAGACAACACTGATGACTTTCCAACCCATTGATCGAACATAAATTTTGTAGCACTCCGTGTCACCTGTTTTTCGTGACAGATCGATTTCCTTTATTGGGTTGACCGTGACGATATCCTTCTGAGCCACTTTGGGGGTGTCTGTGGGTATGATAGCTTTGAGTGTTTCGGTAAGTTCGAGTTCAGAGTATGTGACTTGGTTGCGAGTGACACGACCCTCCTGAACAACTGTTATATAATCGGCAGATGGAAGAAAGCGGACTAATCGTTAGATTGCGTGCACACGCGAGTGAAAGGAGTAACATACCGTTACTGGTTGCCAGAACGACAGTGCTTGCCCGAAGCAACCCATTCGCCCCCAAAAGCCGATGAAAGACTGTATTAGATGTTGTTTGGTCAAGGCTGCTGAAAACATCGTCAAGAACAATGAGATTGCTTCGGGAGTAGACAGCGCGAGCGAGGGCAACTCGTTGCTTCTGCCCACCACTCAAAGCCACTCCTCTGGATCCAACAATAGTCTCTTGACCCTGAGGTAAGTGTGCCAGGTCCTCGTCAAGTGCACATGATCGTATGACTGTCTCAAGCCACTTTTCATCCACCTTTGACTGCCCGGTGATGTTGTTGCGGATGGTTGTGTTGCGGAGCCATGGCACTTGATCGCAATAGCCAACTGAAGTTTCTGTTTTGATAGTCCCTTGTGAAGGCGTGTTCTCTCCGATGATGGCCTTTAGGAGAGACGACTTTCCGCTTCCCACCTTTCCCACAACCATATTAATGGTTCTTGGAAATATACGCATGTTGATATCGGTGAGAAGGGCATTTCCGTCGTCGGTGGAAAAGCTCGCATTGTCGATGACGACTGCCATATCATTTCCAGGCCCCTCTGTTGCCATTCTCTCTTGCTCCTTTAGCAACAAAAACGCCTGAATCCTACCACAACCTGCAACAACTCCGGCGATCTGCATCAAGGAAACAAGAACCATGACAAGCGGTTGCGTGACAAGGGCTACAAGGGACAATGATGTAAAGGCCTCAGCGACGCTCACCCCTTCGTCCGATTTGGACCAGTAGATTGCCGAGAGTATCACAACGACTGGTGTTGCCTGTGCAGAAACCATGGCTGAACTGTTAGCACTGTTGAGCGAAAAGGGAGCTACTCACCAAGTGTGGTAAAGTGTACAAGCAACCATCGAAATTTTGCAGAGATTTTCAGTTCCTTCACTCTGAGTGCCTGCACTGTTTGACGAAAGAAATCTGCCAAGCCCATCATTTTGATGCCTTTGATTTGGTCCAGCATGCTTGATGTTTCGCCCACCCGCCTTTGGATCATTTCGTTCCATCGTACTGTCGCTGGCTCCATGGCTGGGGAAATAATTCCGCTCAAAATGGTGGTGACTTGACTGTTAGCTTTGTTATCGGTGACCACTTGCAAGTGTTTACTTACTGATTGTCGGAACTAGCACAAGAAGACTCGGATTGCCTATCTGGCGGTACAGTAGATAAATACCAATGGGAAGTTCAAGCATGTTGGCCCACATATCGTGGACCGACGCTCCGGCAGCCACAATCGTCTCGACGTCAGTGGTCATGAGCGTAACAGGTGCAGAATCCTTGATAGACGAGGTTTTGAGCTTCAACGTCTTTTTGAAGATCAACGAGACCAATCCACCTCTGTACATGGTGACCATCTGAAATGACAAATGCTTGTGCCAGGCTCCGGATATGGCGAGGCCGAGATAGATAAGCACAGTTGCCCCAATGAGGCCGCTGGAGATTTGTACCGACATTTCTTTTCGAGCGACGAAGATAATTACGGATTGTATGAGAAATGGTTGTGCAAAGTTGAAGCCACTATGGAGAAGTCGAGGAAGAATGCCTGCTGCGAATTGCCATTTGTACGCAAGAAAGGTGCACTTCAAAAGGCTGAACTGTCCGTTCTTTGTGTCTGCAGATGTCAGTATGAGTGCTATAAATGCCCTAAGCTAAATTCACCTCGTAGCCATCGCTCCTCTAAAGGTCCTGATACATGATCTGTATCAAATTTCGGGTCGATGTCTTGTAGATCTTCAGTTTCAAGAATCCCACGATGTCCTTGAAGGAAGAGGCTATTCAGCCACCAAAAGAAACTTCTGTTGATCACACCTGAAGAAGTCTCTCGTATCTTATAATCTCCTGCTAAAGGTTTGGGCCATTCCTCTAAGACCAGAAGAGTAATCTTGAGTACGAAGGAGGAAGTGAAAACAGCCGCGATGGCCCATATCGACCTCAACCAGAACGTGCGTACCAAAGCTATGTCGACAATAATGGTAACAGCCAAGTATCCACCGATGAGTTTGGAGGGCTTCCTGGAGTTCCTGTGCTCCACAAAGATCAAAGAGGTGAGTGCAATTGACTCAATCAACCCTAGAACCGGTTCCGCGATGGCCATCTTTGCTGAACTCTCTCGAGACCATAACACGATCAAAGCTACCTGCAGGCCAACATAACAGCCAGCCATGGCCTAAACAGTTAGAGAAACTCAGATACAGAGCCAGAATTCTTACTAGTTTGAGCCATAATAAAGTCCCAAGTTCGGTAGCCCTCTCATTGTTTCGTAGCACAAACAGTCTAAGTGGCACAAGAAGCAGAAACAATGCAGTAGGGAGAAGCGACAAGATGCTCTGCTCAAAAAGAATTGTAAAATCGAAAACGCCTACTCGGTGAGGCCCGAAGTTATTGTCTGAATCCATGGCAAGTCATGAAGAACCAAATATTTCCATGATTGATTGTTCATGTTATATAAGGTCCTTCCATCAAAGGGGAGCGCTCCAAGGAACTTGAAGGGGTTTAGCGGCGAGTCACAGTGAGTGGGTGGTGGGGTCATACGGAATACGCATACGCGATACGGATGGCTGTAAGACGGCGGGGATGAAAGCGGGACTTTCTCTTTCTCCCTTGTTCCATTTTCGGATCTCTCCTATCGATTAAGAAAGAAACACACAGATTGGGGTTCCCATTACTTCTCTATAATCACGCAATGTTGTCATGACAAGTGGAAAGAACCAACTTATACCTACCATCTACTCATCATGCTTTGTCAAAGGTGCCAAGAGCTTCTTACTTCTTCAGCTGAAGTATCGGATACTGATTCCTTTCCTCACCATACTTGCATTGAGGATTTGAAGACCTCCGTGGAGGCAAGATGCATGATTTGCGCAACAGTTTGGTTCGGATATACACCGGATGAGCAACAGAAGCTTGACCAACTTGAGGGATACGAGTTTGAAACATTTGGACTCACGAATGTGTTTGTCAGTAGGGGCGACAACTCACACATCGATCTGGTATTTGAACTAGGCCCAGATGCAGCGGAAATTACGGATATTTCACGTCGTGAGTTTACATTCAGAGCGCGTAAGGGTATTGTTATGGCTCCGTCTTGGTGGTAGGACTCAGGAGAAAGGCTGACGAAAAGCAGAGACGGAAGAAGACAAGAGTCTCGGGAAGGACCGCCTCGTTCTCGACTCTCTACAATTCTCGTCCAGCACAAACTCTCCTGAGGTCTTTTCACTGGCGAACGGATGGATAAACAAATGCCTAGAAAACCATCCATCATGCAACCAATCGACTGATACAAAATGGTATCCAACGCGATTACTCAACTTCAGATCCTCTGATGAAGGAAAAGACCCTGTCATCTATCTTGTAGAAACAAACGGGGTAACTCTTTCGGAACCATACATGACTCTTAGTCATTCCTGGGGTGAATGCCATACGATGACTCTGAATAAGCAGTCCTACCAAAGTCTTCAGCACGGGATACCTCTTTCGTCTCTATCACCAACATTTCGCGATGCCTGTTTTGTTGCGCGACAAGTCGGCGTGAACTATATATGGATTGACGCTTTATGCATATTCCAGGACAAGGATGACGTTTCTGACTGGAGTAGGGAGGCATCGTTGATGAACAAAGTTTATCTATATTCACATTGCAACATAGTCGCTGCGGACAACACAAATAGTTCTAAGCCCATCTTCAGAAAGCGAAATCCAAAAAGTCTAAATCCGCCGACTACCGAGACACTGATTCGAAGCAGACTCTCGAGCTCCCAGTCCGAAGAGTCCTCTTCAATAGACAAGTTTATTCTGGATTATATAGGATATTGGAAACCTGTCAGGAATGCGCATATCAACACCCGAGGCTGGGTCATGCAAGAGCGTTTTCTATCCCCAAGGGCTTTACACTTTGGTGCTCATCAGGTTTATTGGGAATGTCGTGAAAGCATGGCCTTAGAGACGAATCCAGCCGGACTTGAATGCTTTGGTGTTGTTCCCTTCAAAGCATTGATGAATGCTCCGCATGGGCATCATTCCTGGTCAAAGGTAGTCATGATGTACTCAGCATGCGCCCTGAGTTTCCCAAGCGACAAACTGGTCGCAGTCTCCGCCCTTGCAAGACTGTACGCCTCTTATCTGTCAGATGAGTATGTTGCCGGCATGTGGCACAGCTGTCTTCAGGACAATTTGCTATGGTTGGCATACGGCAGAGACCAAGATGAGCCAACGCGCTATGAAGTATACACAGCACCTACTTGGTCGTGGGCATCCATCAAAGGAGAAGTGATTACGGTCAGTTATGAACCCGACAGAGTGAGATATCTATACGAAGTAGATGACTACAAGCTGGAGTATGTCACAGAAGACAAGATGGGTGCGATTCGATCTGGGTGGCTTCGCCTCAGCGGACACTTAAAACCACTGAAGCTGTTGCGCGAAACAGAGACCATATGGTCTTTGATCATCGACAACATCGAATATGATCCGCGGCGGTACATCAACGAAGAAACAAAAGACGTATGGTCGTCTGTCTGGCTTGACGAGCTGCAGTCGGACTTTGGCGTGGAAAACAAGAAGGGTACCTTGTATTGCATGCTGGCGAGACATCATTTGTTCAATGAAACTGGTGAAGCTTCTAACATGTGGGACTTCCTGCTCCTGCAGCAGGTAGATGATACTCACGATACCTTTCGGCGAATTGGGATGGCGCGTACAAGAACAGGCAACGTCAAGAATCCATACCCAACGAATAGTCTCAATCAAGGAGCCTCATCACGATCGTTAGGAATAGAAGGATCTGGTACCGCAGCACTGCCTTGGACCGCGAATGAAGGCGGTGTTCAATCCATATACATCATATAGCGCACAGTTCACTGTTGAATTGACTATCGCAGTTGAGGTTTTGAGCGTTGGCGATAACTGCTCAGCCCTACGGTCAAACCTTCAAAACCATGTTTATCGATAAGCCTCTCGTCTTGAACGGCTACAGATGCCGTTAGCGCGTTCCTGCAATGTAAGCGCTAAGCTTCAAATAAGATTCCTTGGCTTAACAAGGAGTTCAACTTGTCAATTCTCAGCAAATTCAGCTCTTTGATCGTCGACACAGCCCAACCAAACTGATCCAGTTAGCCGGTTCAGTGGCCATTGAGCTTGCGACGCCCTCTAAAATGCTAGCTCAGACCCATTTTCTCAACGAAGGAATCGACTGCGCCATGCTGAAACGAAATAATAAGGATTCAAGCTAAGAGCGAGCAAGGGTTCCCCCCCTAGCTGACGCATTCCTTTCAATTTTGCTCGGACTCACGAATGCGAGCTGTTCAAAATACCTAAATTTATTCATTTCTTCACAGCCTCACGAAATCATTCTTCAAAAAAAATTATTTGTATAGCCCGCGATTCAAGATGTCGAATCAAGCAAGCTCTTCAACACCCGTCGACGCAGACGTCATCGCGCCTCCTTCTTATACAGCTAAACCCAACGCTGAACCGCCAACGGATGAGAAGATCGCAATTGAGTTCGTCTTTCTTCTTGTTCAATCAATCGCGCGACTCGCTGACCTTTCTTCGCAGACAGCGACACATTAACGACGATAATCTTCCCGAAGTCGTGTCCGAGCCAGTGTTCCAACATCCTCCCGCGCAAGTAAGCCCGCAAACGAGTCCTCCGCCGCCCGTATCAACTGTCTCTCCTATGCCAACAAACGCGATGAACTGGGACGGATCAAAGTCGCCTCCAATCTTGCAGCATCCTGCTGTTGCGCAACAGCAATATGCCGGTCAAGAGGCCATGTCTATCCCGATGCAACAACAACCTCCCATGCAGAGGAACGGTCCTACAGTCACGCCGTTGCATTTACTAGCTGAACAAGCTGATTCCGTCGATTGCCCGTTCTGCCAGCGCCAGACCGAGACAAAGGTGAAGAAGTCAGCGTCTGGAATGACACAGTATGTCCCCCGCGATCTCATTTAAAAAAAGGCTTGTCTAACTGGTACACAGCGTCTACGCCGCCGCGCTCTTCTTCGGAACCCTTTTCGGCGTCATCTGCCCTTACGCCTGCCATTGCGCACCAAACATCAGCCATTACTGCAAGAACTGCGGTCGCAAAGTCGCACATCGAGAATATAGAGGAGAGATGCAGGCTTTGGGAACACCGGATCATTTGAGGGAGCCTTCCAAGTATCCTGCTGCCCCGCCTGCGCAAAAGTAAAGGTATTTTGCAGGGCAGGGTGCATGGCGGAGTCAGGCGTTGGGATGTGTACGACCGATAATATTTTTTTGTGTATCTACTGCTCCGGGATTTCTTCTTCGGCGAGCAACGGCGCTCTCTCGGGTGTCTTTTTGTCCTTCTTCATTCCATATGATGCGACTGTGTAAATGCCGAATATACCTATCAGTGTACTGAATGCAAATGCGATGATGCCTTTGAGTGTGAAGCTATGGATGTCAGCGGGCGTCTCAAAAACAGCGACATGGGAACATACCCGTCAGGGAGACGCGGCGGAGGGACGTTTTCGCCAGAGAGGTCAAGAAGGTCAGTGTTTCCAGCGGCATTGCCAGCTGTGGGAACGCCACCAGCTTTGCACGCGTCGAGGTGGTTCTGGGGCAGCTCGAGGGAAGCCTGCAGCGCGAGAGGGTCCTCAACGAATGTCGCGATTAAGCCAGACGTGACGTGCCATTCGATATGACAGTGAAACAACCAGACACCTAACGATTAGCTGCGCTCAATACTTACTCAATTGGCAAAACATACCTGGGTTATCAGCCTTGAATCGAAGCACCGCATTTCCATTTCCTCTCACAACAACAGTATCTCTTCTCATCGGGATCTCAGCAAACTCCTCTGATCCAGTAAAATCGCCAACGTCATCTTCACTTCGGTGAAGGACTTGGAAGTGATGACCGTGCAAATGGAACGGGTGTCGTCCGTCGTCTCTGTTGTTGACAACAATTTGAACAATTTCGTCCTTTTCCAGAACGAAGCTGTGCGTATAGGTTCCGTAGATCTGCGGGTTCGTCGCCTCTTTTCCGCTCGTCAACGCAGTATACAGTGTTGGCACCCTGGGAGCGCGGTAAGTGATGTTGTTGAAGAAAGCATAGTTGGCGCCATCACGCAGGTTATCCATGATGACGTCGAGTTCGATATGCTTGCTGGGTTCAGGAAGTCTGGGCATGTCATCGTATGGTACGAGATCCATATCATCGTGGGGATCGAATTCGTACACAGTTGCTGGTTTGGGCAGGGCCTTTTCTTCATCGTATACTAGCCATCCTGTGACGTTCCAGTTCAGATCATCGGGGAGTACGTCGAAGAGATCCTACATGGTCAGCTACGTAAATCAAACAGGGAGAAAACTTACTGTATCCATGCTTGACACGATGGGAAAGTTGGCCGATGTGTCTTGCTTAGTGGTGACCAAAACGCTGCATCGTTGACCAGCAGATAGATAAACCATATTGGCTGCAGCTGGTTTCGTGTATGCACCATCTACCTCGACAATAGTCAAGTTATGTCTCTCGATCCAGAAGAAGTGTCCTGCAAACGCAGCAATATTGGCCAGTCGAAGAAGATATGTCTTTCCGGGCTGCACGGCGACTTGTAGATCCTGAGTCTCGTTCATAAGAGCAGCTTGAGGTACTGGTTCAGCACCAGTTGGGTTTCCCTTTCTCATAAATTCCGGGATTAGAGTCTGCATCTGGTCGTGATACCAATCTGAGACAGTCATGATGATTTCCTCGTCATATTGGTCTTTGAATGGTGACTCTGGGTCGTGAATGATGAGAGGACCGCGAAGACCATCTGGGTATTGACTTTCGGTATGTGAGTGGTACCAATATGTTCCAGGTTGGGTAATCTATCTGATCAGCTTCATCTTCATCTCAGTCCTTCGCAAATACATACCGTAAAGTTGTAAAGAAAAGATTCGCCAGGTCGAATAGCACACTGCGTAACCTGTGAAGGACCATCCATGTGATTCGAACCATTCATAAACAATCCATGGAAATGCAATGACGTGCTCTGATTTCCCAGATTATTCCTCGCGTTCACCAAAACAACGTCTCCAACGTTAGCCTCAATCCTGGGAATCGGCCACTCCCCATTTATCCCAATCGTCGGCCTCTCAAACGCCCCATCAGGATTCGCCCTCACCCATTCGATAGTGAAATCATAAGACACGGTCGCAGCCAAAACGGCCGGTGTAAACCCCACAGCCCATCCGAATCTCATTGTGTTTCTGGTTGTGAACTGAGTCAAAAAAGTGAGACGAAGACAAAGTCCCAAGACCTCGGACTCGGATTAAGCGTGGAGAAAGCAGGGATCTTATCAATCAGATAATCCGACGTCGGGCGGGCTACACCAACCGTTAGAAAGGGTATCACACCACCCTGCTTTTTTCTCTACTGCACGGTTATTTCCCTCTCTTTTTAAAAACTGCAACCAAGGGCTACAGAGTTTTCGTCCAAGCGACACACCTGATCGATAACCTAGCTGAAAAATATAACGCGTGATTCGACGCTCACAGGGGACTAAGTGGGCATCGTGTGACCCTTTTAGTCCTGAACCGGCCGAGGCAATTTTGTGACAAAGGCTTGGCGTGTGTTGTCGGTTGTCGGAATAAACTCACAGTTTAATTTTCTTATCTGATCCGATCTTTTCGATTAGTAGCAAAGAAATCTCAAATCGTCAACACCAGCAAAGAAAATGCTCGAATTATTCTCGGTGCCCGTGTTTGTCGTCGTCTTCCGAGAGACTCTCGAAACGGCCATCATAGTCTCTGTTTTGCTGGCTTTTCTCAAACAGACCCTTGATGGTTCCCAGCGCGATGCAAGCCTTTACAAAACCCTACGCGCACAGGTGAGTTTTATTATTAGAGTCTGTCTCTTTGTGTATCGAGAGTTGTTGCTAATAATCTCACAGGTCTGGCTCGGAACTGCGACTGGCTTCGCAATCTGTGTCATTGCCTCTGGTGTAATTATCGGCACGTTTTACATCCTGGGTAACGACACTTGGGCAGACCATGAGTATTACTATGAAGGAGTTTTTTCGCTGATTTCGGCCATCATCATCACCATCATGGGTGGTGCGCTGCTGCGCGTGGGAAAGATGGAGGATAAATGGCGAGCCAAACTCTCCAAAGCGATTGAAGCACCTGTGGTTGCCCATGGAAAGAGGGCGTGGTTGGTCAATTTCTTTGAGAAGTATGCCATGTTTGCATTGCCTTGTATCACGGTTCTTCGCGAAGGTATCGAGGGTATTGTTTTCGTCGCGGGTGTGTCATTCTCTGCGCCTGCTTCAGCCGTGCCTCTACCCGTCATTATGGGATTGACACTGGGCGGTCTTGTTGGATATGCCCTCTACCGGTAGGTTCCTCGCTCACTCAATTGGACCTCTCAAAAGTCTGATCTAACTTTTTCGCAGGGGCGGTTCATCTGCAAAACTACAATATTTCCTCGTCGCTTCGACTTGTCTTTTGTACCTTGTCGCAGCAGGTTTGTTCTCCCGCGCCATCTGGCTATTTGAGCAGCAGCAGTGGAACAAGGTTGTCGGCGGTGATGCCGCGGAACTCGGTGATGGTCCTGGATCGTACGATATTGACCGGAGCATCTGGCACGTCAACGTGAGTACTAGCCCGTATCCCTTCAAAAGACCCAGCTAACAACTTAGTGCTGCAATCCTCAACTCAACGGTGGTGGAGGCTGGGCTATTCTGAATGCTGTTGTCGGATGGAACAATTCTGCCACGTATGGATCTGTTCTCGCATACAACCTGTACTGGGTCTTTGTCATTGCGCAGTTCACCGCGATGACATACAAGGAGGATCACGGCCATTGGCCTCTTGTCAAGCCCAAGGAAGAGCACGCCAGGACAGACTAGATCAGATAAATGTATTGAACCCTTTGAATACAGCAAATCCCATTAGCAATCGTGTTCGTTCATACACACATTTGTCTACATGCACGCCATCCGAAACAACCCTACAATCCTTGACATAAATACACCGCCTAATCATCATAACGGGCCTTCTTGCGAGGTCGTCCAGGACCACGAGCGCCCTTGCGCTTGTCGTTGGAAGCACCACCGCTGGCCAATTCTTTGGCCTGGAACTTCTCCAGCTCGCCCGGAGCAACGCTGCGCAGAAACTCCTCCTTCTCCACGGTCGAATCCGTACGCTTGTAACCGACCCATTGAACTTCGTACTTCTTGGCTCTGCTGCTGGTGTCGCGTCTGAGAATCTTGAAGACATGGTAGACTTCGAGATTGGTGGCAGCGTCGCGACCGCCGAGCTTCTCCCAGTACTGGAAGACAAGCGCAGGGACCTGCTCCTGTAGACTCCATTCCGTCTCCCATGTCTTTTCGCCGCCTTCCCACAGAACCTGAATGTCGACGGTGGAATTAGCCTCGTCGACGCGGTGGCTGACGAAGGAGTCGATCTCTACGTCTTCCTTATAGCCGGGATCAACTGGTTCGGCCGCCTCTCCGTTAGGCTGCGCCTCTTCGCGGTTCTGCTCGGACTCATTGTGTTCCGCAGGGCCGTTTTCCTCGGGGGCGTCTTCGGTAACGGCTTTCTTCTCAGCGGGAGTAGTTGTCTGTGGTGTGTTGACCTTGGAGGTTCCGCGCGGAGTGCCGACTCGGGGAGTACCGGTTCGTGGGGTCCCGACACGAGGAGTGCCAGTACGAGGTGTACCGGTTCTCAAAGCGGGAGAAGCCTTTGTAGCATCGGTCTTTTCGCGATGAGCGAGGCCGTCCTCTTTGGATGGAGTAGCTGTGCGCATGGCGTCTCGGGTCCTCAGGGGAGAAGAAGGAAGATCGTAGGGATCTGATAGTCAGCGCCAACAGCCGATAAGACGGGAACACAAAAAATAAATACCTTTATCCGGCGATACCATAACGATAAAGCACCAAAATCACAAAAGTCGCCGATTGACCTTTGTCGTGACTCTGCGCGGTGAGCCTTGATTGCTGATCCAGATCCAGTTCCAGTGGGTGCGCTATTGCGTCACTGTGTAGATGTTGGTCGCAAATTGAAGCGTAGGCGCGTTGACTAGCAACGCGTTGGATAAGGAAGGTGAAGGAATGATCGGGGGGGCTGTGGCGCCACAATCAGATCAGCCACTCTATTCGCAGCCTGCTGACAGACTTCCTTGTTTTTGTTCAATTATGTTTGATGAGGTTATGCTTATCTGTTTGCTTGTGTTACCTCAATTGGATTATACGAAACTTATTCCCGACCGTTGGTGTTGCCGCTGCATTGACCATTGACCGACCACTAGAATCGTCAGTGTGATTCAACGCATGATGGGTCAATAGTCCAAACCAACAGGCGGTTAGACGATGTCGCTCCCATCATCACTTCTACTCTATTGTACTTGGTAGCACGTTTTGTACAGTGAATTCATTCCATAGGTAAATTCTGACTGTGGCTAGGTTCATAGTTGGTATCGTGAAAAGAATATGACGAGGTGGAGCCTCAATCCTATCATGATACGTAGGTATGAAGAAACATCCAACACTGTCGCAAGTTTTCTTCAATAGCTTACAAACGAAAATACCTATCGATTGTCTGCATGAAGTTCATTCACTGCGTTGTGAGTCCCTAATTTCTCCACGTGGTGAATCTGTCCAACACCAATAGATGGTCTATCATAGTGGTTCATGATAAGACCATGGCCAATAGCCGCCTGTCTGCACCGTCTTTTCTATGGTCACTATCTTCAGTTATTCTACGTTTTAAGTTTACATACTGATACTTGTATGTATTCTATGTGTGTATCGAGTTTTGAAGATACCATGTACATCATTCTACACGGCCTCTTCAGTCATGATGGGTGTTGTTGGTGAGACTGGATTTCTACCGGGAGCCAGCAGGCCACAGATAAAAATACCTTCTCACTAAGCTCTACAGGGTGTCTATGTAGGTTTCTAATAGGTCGAAAAGAACCCAGATGCAAGATTTTGTAATCCCATGTTGACAGTTCCATCTGAGATCATGGCAAAGGTTCACGGCAGCGATACATTTCGTCCGTCATCGAATAGGCCGCCGTCAGCACTGTTTGATTCAGACAATTAACATGTTTCTTGAATTGCATGCAGTTTGAAGGTAATAGGCTCCTGTCTTGATACTATTCCTGTATTAATATCGGACACAGCCAGTCATGTGGTGATCGCCTTCACGATGGACATACCCTGTACAGTGTACACAGACGGACGAAGCTGTGGCTTTCCGCAGCCTTGGGGTTACCCTGACCTATCTTGTTTTACGATTGGCTGCCTCAGCTTACCTACGGGTGTAGTCTGCCTCTGCAGCCGGTCCTTTACATGTTATAATTTGTTTTGAGAGTTCTACCGTCAGCTCTGAGATGAGGGCTGTGCAACTAACAGACAGGTGCTGAGCCCCAAGAACGGATACACAATATGCTGCCTAAAAACGCGGTGTAGGGCACTACTGTATCATTCTGTATAAAGTAATTACCGATATTCGACGAGCTAGCCTCGTACGTCCTACAACTCCTATGTAGGCTGGCGGTCCCGTGCCAAGACGGCAGATACTGAACAAACAACACCAAAATCTCGACCACTGACCATGCTGTATCGTTCTTGGTCATAGCTCAGCTGAGCTCCCTCCTGAGCAAGCTTCTGGAGCCATGACGGCCCGTGATCGGGGCCCCGGTAACGTCGCATGGAGGACAGACACTAACTCGCCGCTCCAGCCGGTTGGTAAGAGTCCAGACACATCTATGGAGTCATGAATCGTATCTATCTCGGAGTGGATCGCAAGAATAAGTCGTTCCTGATTAATTGTCTAGACGCCCTTATGGGTGGCTTTTTAGCCGCGGTGGACCTGGAGTTCCCGCGCGGCTTCTCACGGTAAAGGTAATCAGGGCAGCAAGGGGCCGAGAACAACGTCCTGGCGATACTGTACTTCAATAACGTAGACACGTGCTTTGATGCACACCAGATTTCATCTGCCAACTCTATAGCCATTGCCTTGCGATCACAACGATCAAAACACTGAACTGGTAGAAGTGCTGACGTTAGCTTGAGCAGAAAAGGAAAAGAACACTGCGCAAACGCATACTACAGCTTATTCTCGGGTTAACATCTGTATCGTTATCAATTCAGCAAAGAAACAAGGAAAGAAAATTCTTTTGCTCGAAAATGACGCCTTTGACGCCAGTGGCTTTAGTGGCCGGTAGATCATATTAGGGGCTGATGGGCGTCTGTAAAGCTAACGCCACAGCAGCCTGTCAATTGTACAGTAGCGTCAAGCTGTAGAAATTTGTGTCGATAGCTTATTCAATCGAAAAGTATTGATACGGTAAAAGCGCGAATGATTTGAAAATTGTTTATGCTAGTTCCTAGACTTGGTCTTCAAGTATTCTTGCCAGAATACTAACATGGGACTTTTACAACACCATTGATGATCCCATACAGTGGCTTAATGGCGAATTCTGATGACTATCATGATCCGTATTCCAGTTCAGCTTGGCAGACACATTCACGGGCCTGTGTATACAGAATAGGCAGTTAGACATGAATGCCAAGTACTCAACCTATAAACAGGTCTAGGTAAAGCATCCTACAGCGGCCTGGACTTGTGACAACTCAAACAATGGTTGGTATCACGCTGGCTTATGCTGAGCACCTCATCGATGCATCCAACAAATCTTTTGTCTCAGAGACAGACCAGTCGATCACGACATTAGGTAAAAGCTTATGGCAGGGATCTTTGTATTCGAGCTAACCAACAGGCTTGGGACGCGGTCACTAATTATGAAAAGGCAGGTGAGCCTATTGACAAGACATGCCACGGTTGGCGTGGTCCGAGGCGAGTATGGCGATATTATCCCACGCTTCGTTCCCACTCTCCCATCCCGCGGTCTGCATGCAGTAGTTAGTTAGCATCGGTGAAGACGTCTCGATCAGGACCAGGGGGCCTCTCGGGGAGTACAGCCTTATGGAAGAAAAGAGGCAAACTCGTGTCGAGTGTGGTGAGATTGGTGATGATCCAAGGTGTGCTGAGCTGTACTTTTAACAACCCGTTGTTCATCATGCGCCTAAACACCATTGGGACGTTTAAATGAGCAAGCATTCCACCATATCACACCATATAGCATGACATTCAATGGTCCAACCATATCCTGTCGAAACACCAGTCGAAGAAGTTACGTTTGACATTGATCGATTGCTGGTAGTATCAGGCTCAGCTCATACCCAGTCAGTCAGTCAGTCAGTCAACCCACTCGGCCGGACAACCGAAAAGGAGGAGGATCCACGGGGAGTTTGACAAAGAACAACATGTCAGATCAATTGTATCCCCAAGAATAGAAGGTAGTTAAAACAATGGAACCTCCCAAAAGAGCCTCGAATCCATCAAAGAACCATGAGGTTAAATTGAATCGGAGCCCACGAGGCCGGGTCTCTACACCAAACCGGCCGATTGCCCGGGGAGACTCAAAATATCCATGTCATTAAAATGTCCAGAGTGGGTAAGGTTTTGCATTTTTAGAGACCCTGATTCGTCCCAAGGAAATAAGCGTGCGATCACCTCAGATCGCGTCATCGTCCTAGTCACTTTAGATCGTCTGAAAGCTTCAAATGCAGAGATTTTCATGACACATTAGCTTGCCTCCCCCAAGACCAAAGACCCAAGACCCGACGTGAGCCTGGAGTGACAGACAAATTCTTCTATTGCAAGCAGCTACGGAGTACCAACACTAACAACACCCCGTCCCAATTGTCGCATGCTTATTCGCTGCTTCACCCAAAATGGCACGATTCAGGCCGAACCGTTTTCTTACTCTAATTGATACCTTGTTTCTTGGCCTTGCCTTTTTCTGATGGCCTTCTAGACTTTTGAGGATCAAAGGAGGCTCCGCCGGTTGGTGGATACGACGAGTTTTCCTAATTTTGCCTTCCCATGGGGATGGATAGGAACGGGGTTCATGGGATGGGATCCTCTTATTAAAGGAGACGCGACCCCCTTCTACTACATTGCTTCTCCCCATCAGCCTATCAAGTTCTGTATCTCTTTGAAGACTTTTAGATCTACAGTCTTGTCACAAGTCTTCTCATCATGAGCAACGACAATCTCAAGGGTCTTGAACCCAAGACCAACAAGACCAACTATGTCGGGTCTGGCTCTGACACTGAAGAGGGTATGTCGAGAATCTACAGTCTGGACGCTAGAACTCTGCTAACTTTGACCAGGTCGTCTTCAACATGCCGCCGACAACAAGCGACAGATCGGTATTCTGAGCGCATCTATGCTCATCTTCAACCGAGTCATCGGTACCGGTATCTTTGCGACTCCCGGCTCCATCCTCGGCCTTCTAGGAAGTCCCGGTCTGGCCCTCATGATCTGGGTCGTGGGTTCCCTCATCGCCGCCGCCGGTACAGCCGTCTACCTCGAATGGGGAACCGGTATCCCCAAGAACGGTGGTGAGAAGAACTACCTCGAGTTCATCTACCGCAAGCCCAAGTTCCTCGTCACCGGCATCTACGCTTCGTACATTATCCTCATGGGTTGGGCCTCTGGTAACTCGGTCGTCTTTGGCGAGTACATCCTCCACGCCGCCAACAAGGAGGTCGACCGATGGAACCAGCGCGCCATTGGTCTGGCTTGCATCACCACCGCTTTCCTCATCCACGGCTGCGCCCTCAAGTGGGGTCTTCGTCTCCAGAACGCCCTCGGCATAATCAAGCTCGGCATCGTCTTCATCATGATCATCTGCGGTTTCGTCGCTCTTGGCGGCCACCTCAAGATTGACGAGAAGCCCGACAACCTGAGCCGCGCTTTCGAGGGCACCACTGGCAGCGCCTACAGTGTTGTCACTGCTCTTTACAATGTCATCTGGAGTTTCATCGGTTACAGCAACGCCAACTATGCGCTCAGCGAGACTCGCAACCCTGTGCGCACCCTCAAGATCGCTGCTCCCACCGCCATCATCTCCGTGTCTGTCATCTACATCCTCGTCAACATCGCCTACTTCGCTGCCGTCCCCAAGGCTGAGATCATTGAGTCCAAGCGTCTCATCGCTGCTTCTCTCTTCCGCAACGTCATGGGCCCTGCTGCCGAGCGCGCCATGTCCGTCTTTGTCGCTCTGTCTGCTTTCGGCAACGTCCTGAGTGTCATCTTCTCCCAGGGTCGTCTTGTTCAGGAGCTTGGTCGTGAGGGTATTCTGCCCTTCTCTCGTCTCTGGGCCAGCAACCGACCTTTCAACGCTCCTCTGGCTGGTCTCTTCGAGCACTGGGTCATTTGCGTCATCGTCATCCTTGCTCCTCCTCCTGGTGATGCTTACAACTTTATTCTCAACCTCATCTCCTATCCTCTCGCCATTGTCAACACCTTTGTTGCTGGTGGTCTCGTCCACTTGTACCTCCACCGCGAGAAGTACAACTGGAACGCTCCCATCAAGGCTACTCTGCCCGTCACCATCTTCTTCCTTCTCAGCAACATGTATCTTGTGATTGCTCCTTTCATCGCCCCCGATGACCCCTCCCAGAACCAGTACGAGAGCATGCCTTACTACATCCACTGCGTTGTCGGTATCGGCATTCTTGTTGCCGGTGCTGTCTACTGGCTTATCTGGGCTGTCATTCTTCCCAAGATTGGTGGCTACAAGCTTGTTCGCGAGACTCATGTTGATGAGATTGATGGATGGGAGTCCAACCGCTTCCGTCGCGTGCCTCTTAACAACTAGACTAGACTGGAAGGTGTGTTTTAGAGTTTTGACATAATCATTTACAAGATACCTAATATTGACATTCAACATTGTTACCAATAATTTGTTCCCCTCAACTTGACTTCTCATTGTGACTTGTGTAATTCATGCTTAGCAGCTGTCAATCAGTAGCACATATACGTCATCCACATCTGAGGTTAAAATAGAGATATTTCAATGTCCACATTTCATTTTAATTAGGCAATAAAAGTCTTGACGTCAAGTTCCACTGACCGAACGTTGTGTGACTTCATTCTCCATTATTGAAGGCGTTCGGTATTCGTATTTGCGATCTATCTACCCTACGCTATCAGGTCAATCTGGATCAAATTTCTTCCGACGGCTGCTCGTTGCGCGTCTAATCGTGACAATTGACGCGCTCGAGACATGGCCAACAATTAGCCTCGGCATCAGTCAACGGAGACTACTATCCAACCGCGTCCAGCACTTGGAGCTCCTACAACTTTGACATCTACAATTCAGGGTCCGGCGGCTGAGCGGGTCGGCACCAGTTCTCCCACCGATAATGACGTCCTCTCGGGCCTACTTTTGTCGCCGATCGCCGCATTATCGGACCTACTAGTACGACCGAGTCACTCTTTAAACTATCATGAGCCGTTCATCATGACAACGACAAAGACGCACAGAATACAGCAATAATGTCGAAGCTACTAAGATTCCAACGGGCGCGGCCCATGGCCTGGGGAAGCAGCTTCACAAGCCGCCAATTCAGCACAACAAGGGCGGCGTTGTCTGTGCGAGGACAGTCCAAGCTGTTCAAGGACGCGGATGCTGCAGTTGCGGATATCAAGAGTGGCTCAACGTTGTTGAGTTCTGGGTTCGGTCTTTGCGGAGTGGCTGATACACTGATCAATGCGATCAACCGAAGAGGTCGCGACTCTCTCAACTCGCTGACAGCCGTGTCGAACAATGCTGGAGTGGAAGGCAAGGGTGGTTTGGCAGTCCTCACAAGCGCTGGCCAGGTCGATCGCTTGATTCTGTCATACCTCGGAAACAACAAGGTTTTGGAGAAGAAGTACTTGACTGGCGAATTGGCAATTGAGCTTTGTCCGCAAGGTACACTGGCTGAGCGCATTCGAGCTGGCGGCGCCGGCATTCCCGCATTCTTTACACCAACAGCTGCTCGTAAGTCGACTTTCAGGGACACAATGGCCAAGCTAACAAGTTAGACACTCTCCTGCAAGATGGCGAAATCCCTGTGAGGCTAGACAAGTCTGGCGCCGTTGTCGAAAAAGGTCGAAAGCGAGAAACCCGCGAGTTCAACGGTCGAACATTCCTCATGGAGCATGCCATTGAAGGCGACGTCGCGATCATGCGAGCTTGGAAGGCCGACAAGGATGGCAACTGTGTCTTCCGGTATGTCCGACACCTCAATCGCATTCCCGCGCTAACAGAACAGATATGCGACAAAGTCGTTCGGACCCCTCATGGCCAAGGCCGCAAAGCTCACCATTGTCGAAGCCGAGAACATTGTCGAAGTTGGCGAAATCGATCCCAACGATGTTAACCTCCCCGGAATTTTCGTCGACCGAATCGTTCCCGCTACCGCCGAAAAGAATATCGAGGTGCTCAAGTTGAGAGAGGATGGTAAGGATGGACCGCCAAAGGCTACGAATGAAGCTCAAGAGCGACGAAATCGCATCGCGAGACGAGCTTCAAAAGAGCTCAAGGCTGGATACTATGTCAATCTGGGAGTGGGAATTCCAACGCTGGCCGTTTCTTTCCTACCTCCCGACTCGACTGTGCACATCCAGTCTGAGAATGGTATCCTTGGAATGGGTGCTTATCCCACAAAGGATGAAGTCGATGCGTATGTCGCCCATCTTTTTTTGTGACCCCCGCTAACAATTTAGTGATATCATCAACGCCGGTAAGGAAACAGTCACACTGGTGCCTGGCGCATCGGTCTTTGACTCGGCCGAGTCTTTTGGTATGATTCGGGGTGGACATGTCGATGTGTCAATTCTTGGTGTAAGTTGCGCAATTCGTCTTAATTTCATTGCTGACAGTCACAGGCCCTGCAAGTCAGCGCAGTCGGCGATTTGGCCAACTACATGATTCCCGGAAAGGTCTTCAAGGGCATGGGCGGAGCGATGGATTTGGTAGCCAACCCCGACAACACCAAGATTGTCGTTGCAACCGAGCACTGCGCCAAGGATGGATCATCCAAGATCTTGCAGCAATGCACGCTGCCACTAACGGGCGCACGTGTAGTCAGCACCATCATTACCGATCTTGTAAGTTTTTGTGTGCTGTCTATTTGTGACTTTGCTAACGGCGGTGTTCAATTAGTGCGTGTTTGAGATAGATCGAGAGCAGGGTACCATGACTCTTACTGAGCTTGCGCCGGGCGTGACGGTTGAGGAAGTTAGAAGCAAGACGGATGCAGATTTTGCAGAAGCGGACGAATTGAAGCAGATGGAGTAATACCAAATAGACCGCATAATCCCAAGATCTTTTGTACCATTCGTCATTGAATCCCATTATGTTGTATTTGTATTTGTGGTCCCCGCAGCGGGGGATGGTGAAATAGAGTTAGGCTTTAATTAAGGTAATGGGCAGATCGCCAGGGCGGGCCAACGTTGGCTTAGCTTGGCCTGTGAATAAGCACAAATGATGAAATTCCCACCAGAGCACATAAGGAAGGTAGACGATCTCAATGCATCTCAATGCTGGGCATGGTATGATTGGAAATGATCGTCTACAGTTACATATCAAAAGTTCTTGCCAAGAGTACCTGCCAAGCGATGGTGTAATGTGATGTGTAGTTAGGTATATAAAAACCTGCTGTACACTGCAGCAGCACAATGGATCCCCCAACTCATCCATCGCAATGAGGTACTCTGTCGTTTCCCTCCTCACCCTCGCCCTGGGAGCAATTGCTGTTCCCAAGGCCGATGTCAAGACTTACAATGGGTACAAGGTCTTTCGAGTAAACACCCACGGCCAGGCAGACGTCAAAGAGAAGCTTGCCCCCGTTACCTTTGACGAGTGGGAGCACGGCGACCAATACGCCGACATTGTCGTCGCACCCAACGACGTCGACGCTTTTGAGAGTCTGAAGCTTGACTTTACCACCCTTCACGAGAACCTGGGCGATTCCATCGTCAGCGAAAGCCCGTCTCACAAGAAGTGGAAGCGTCAGGCGGATGATGAGTCTTGGTACGACGAGTTCCACAATTACGAGGATCACATCGATTACTTCCGAGACTTGCACGCGCAGTTTCCCAACAATTCGAAGCTGATTTCCTCGGGCAAGTCGTACCAGAACAGGAACATCTACGGACTTCATCTCTGGGGCGACGATGGACCTGGAAAGCCTGCTGTGCTTTACCACGGTACTGTCCATGCCCGAGAGTGGATCTCTGCGCCTACTGTTGAGTACATCACGCTTCAACTTATCAAGGGCTTCAAAGGCGGCGATACACAAGTCCAGACCATCTTGAACAAGAACGACTTTTACATCTTTCCCTTTGTCAACCCCGACGGTTTCGTAAGTCCTCCTTACTTCTCATTGTCAATGGCCCAGCTAATTAGATCAGGTCTACTCTACCACGGCTGATCGTCTCTGGCGAAAGAACCGTCAACCTGCTCCTACTTCAGCACCAGACAAGACATGCGTCGGTCGCGACATCAATCGTAACTGGGAGTTTGGCTGGGACTCGAACAAGAGAGGTGCTTCGACAAATCCTTGCTCGCAGACTTACCGTGGAGAGAAGCCAGCCGACAGCCCTGAGAATGCTGGACTGGATAAGTTTGTCCGTCAATTGAGAGACACTGTCGGCATTGATCTCTACATTGACTGGCACAGCGTAAGTCCAAGTGTCTTTGTTCAATTACTCGTCCCACTAACATCATTCAGTACGGTCAATACATCCTTTCTCCCTTTGGTTACAAGGAAGACCTCTACGCGCCCGAGCTCGGAAAATGGACCAAGGCAGCTTCTCTTGTGAGCGCTGCTATCCGCGATAGCTCCGATGACAGGACAACCTATACTTTCGGTCCTAGTGGTGCAGTCCTGTACGTCACCACCGGCGCGGCGCCTGACCACGTTTACAGTGTTGGACAAGCCAAGTTCTCATACACCATTGAGTTGAGGGACACTGGCGCGACAGGATTTGTCCTCCCTCCGGCTCAGATCAGACCCAATGTTGAGGAGCAGTGGGCTGGACAGAAGGTTTTGCTTTCGCTTCTGGATGAGACTTTCTTTGATGGATCGGGACCTGCTCTCTACCAGGGACAGACTTAGTCGGGGACTTGCATGTACAAAGGATCGCAGCAGATGAGGTGTCTGAAGTCATGGTACAATGTCCCAGATTTCAAGACGCTTCAACTGCACAAGTACCATTTCTTGTATATATATTCTGATTCATAAATTACTATTCACGCTATCAAAGCTTAGACTCTCTTCCAGGCGCAAAGCTGCTTCCCCCAATAGCTTCAACAATCTTGTCTACTGTATTCAAGATCCAATGTCCACCTTCATCACTAGCCAAATACTGTACGCTCTCCTCTGTCTCGCCATTCTTATCGTTCTTATATGATCCATCCTCGAGTGCCTTTCGCAGACCAAATACATGCGACAGAACTTGAGGTCCAACTCCAGTTTGCGCCCGTAGACAAGAGATGGCAATCATGGAAGTATGGATTCTGCCGAGACTAGCTAGCGTATCGCGATCGGAAGCTGGAGGGTCGGAGAGAAGGGCTGAGTAATGGCTGCTGAGGATATACACAGGTAGATCAGGATGCGCGAGCGCAAGCTTTTCGAATAGCTTGTCTTCGTAGGGTCTGTAGATGGAATCCCACAGTCCTCGACCGCGGGCTAACGCTTCGTCGATGTTTTGTGACGTCGGTTGTCGGCTTGCTTTTGTGCTGAGCTTCGATGTTACGTTTTCGGGAAGCGATGCGTGGAACGCGTTGAGGGAATTGATGGTTCGAGGAATGCCGTTGAAGCTGATGCACTTGAGGCCAACTTCTCGAATGAACTCGGCATTTTGAACAGCGGAATTGGGATCTTTCGATGATGCGACTTGATGAAGGACGGGAAGAGAATCGGGAGAATTGAGAGTAAACGTAGCAGCGGCCTACAATGGTCAGCACATCACAATCGCATTCAATTGACAAAGGAAAACATACCGAAACAGTCAACCAAGACTTTGGGCCGAGGTTCCTAATAGCTGCATCATTCGCAATCGCCTCAAACAATTCTTGGACTTGGGCTGGTGCAGGTCTTGGCCCTGGACGCGCAAAAGGCGCATTGATAAGAGCTTTCAGCGGCGCGGAAAGTTTGGACATTTCGGGTTTGTTTTTGTTGTTTGACATTTGTATACTTCTTCTGCAGAGGAAGAAGCCGAGGATCTGTCGCGGTTTTTGTGACGATGACGATTAATGGGGTCGGTGGTGGATTTGGAGGCCGAAGATGGGGCCCCACTGTTTCCGGGGTCTAGAATGAGGGACGACTTCGGAGGTAGATTTAGAAGCCGATGGTTTTGGATGTGTACAAAATAATGAGAGTGTAAGTGAGTAACACAGGGAGGAGAGGACAGACAAAGTTTTGTTAATATGAGTTCTGAAAAGAAAGTCAAGGAGCCTTTTTGGCTTGGGTATGTCTGTTTATCTTTCATAGTGGATGTTACTGACGAGTTATAGTGGTGCTGCCGCCTGTATGGCTGTTTGCTTTAGTATGTTCAGCACTTACAAGAGAGATCCATGTCAACTAACATTGGATGTACAGCACACCCTTTGGATCAAACGAAATATCGAATGCAGGTGTTAAAGTCAAACTCTTCTATGCTAAATGTTTTATATCGCTTTGCAGCAAGAGATGGTAAGTCCCCAAAGTTCATCATATAACAATGCTAACACATATCAGGCATCCCATCTCTATGGACTGGTCTATCAGCATCCATCCTTCGCCAAGGAACATACTCAACCGCCCGTTTCGGTTTCCATACATACTTCTCAGAAAGGCTTAGAGGATATACAGGCAAGAAACTATCAGTTACACAAAACATCGCCTGTGCGGGTGTCGCAGGCGGTGTTGCAGGACTAGTTGGTAATCCAGCTGAAGTTGTCCTCGTTCGTATGTGTGCAGATGGCGCAAAAGCACCTGGGCAACAATTTGGATATAATCATGCTTTGAATGCTTTGGCGAGAATTTATAGTGAAGAGGGTATGAGGGCATTTTGGAAGGGTCTTGCGCCTAATATTGCGAGGAGTGCTTTGATGAGTGAGTTATATCGACTTCTGGCTGAACGAGTTGCTAACAGTTGTAGATGTCTCACAGATTGCTACGTAAGTCTCCCGAAAGTACAATCGTCACTATACTAACAGACCAGATACGCATCTGCTAAACAGTACCTCCTCGCCCGCGGCTTTGGCGACGACACAAAAACCCACGCCATTTCATCTCTGGCAGCCGGAACAATGGCGACAACCATCTGCGCCCCTGCTGACGTCCTAAAAAGCCGAATGCAATCCAACGCTGGAAAAGAAGGTCTAGCCCAAGTCCTCAGCACTGGTCTTCGCGAAGAAGGTCCCCGATTCCTCATGAGAGGCTGGACACCTGCTTGGCTGAGACTCACGTACGTCAACCTACTCTTGTATATGTGATGAAGCTAACTTTACAGACCACACACTGTTTTGACGTTTGTTTTTATGGAGAAATTGAGACAGATTACTTCTTTTGACTGGTTGGGTGGAATGCAGGAGCGGGAAACGCTTCATTGATATTTTGCCATGTTATTTGTTATGTTATATCCCAACTTCAGGCCAATAAAGCCATTCGAAATTTGTCATGTCATCCCATGAAAGTCCACCAAATGACGGCTCGAAATCGTTGCCTGGTTGGTTCAGAGCTTGAACGATTTGATCATCTGACATGGCAGAGAAATGTATCGGTTCCGGCCATAGAGCTTGCTGGTCCAAAAAGTTGGGCGTTGTCATTGGCGCTTCGTTAACGATTGGCATTCTTGGATCAGATATGCCGTCTCCGGTAGCTGCTCTCCTGACGATTTGCTTGAGGTATTTTCCATATTTGATAGAAAGACCGTTTCGATGTCTCGTTACTTTTCCGATTCTTTCGAGGACTGTGGCTGTTTCGTCGATGAGGTTCCTGACACTCGGAGCCAAAGCAGAACCGCCAGTCGCGTAGGAACTTAGTGTTAGAGCGAAACAAGCTGCAAAGGAAATCATGATGGCGGTGTTGTTCGGCATGGATTGCAGTTGTGATTCTCCTTGTATCGCGGCGCGCATGACGTTGAGAGCTGAGGAGAGACCGGCTGTGTGGAAGAAGCGACGGACTTCGAGGGGAGCTGTGGGATGGTTTATCACGCCGCCATAGATGGAGAGGCGGGTGTGGGTGACGAGGATTTCAACGTATGGTGGGAGTCGACGGTCTGCTGGTCAGCGTGGTTTGGCAGAGAAAGACGAGGATCTTACCTGGGCCTTTGCCGATTGAGATTCCCCATTCGGTGTACCATTGATCGAAGAAGCGTTCAATCGACCCTTGGATTCTGAAAAGCTTAGCTGAGTATCGAAAAGGAACGGGGTACATACGATTGGGCGATTAATGAACCGTCGCTAGAAGACATCTGTGATCCATCACAAAGAGCCCTCACAGTAGCAAACAACCCATCTAAGTCCCTTCTCAAAACAGCCATAGAGACAAGATGTCCATCAAGAGGATCCGCATATTCAGACCGATGCCAATTATCACAGTCCTTCAGTGATTTCGTCATGGGAACAGAAAATGGTCGTCCTCTAGCAAGAGACATTCCACGTTCCAGCACAAACAACGAAAGCCAGCATCGTTCTCGATTTCGAAGGAATAGACGTCCCTTTTCAGACCATGGATCAAGTTCAGGAAATCCATCCATTGCGAGTGCTGCTCTTGGGTCAAGACAATCACCCCTCGCAAGGCCAATTTCTGACCCAGAACCCAGCATTTCTGGCGACACGAGGGTTTTGTGAAGAGATAAATCGGTGGCGACTGTGTTCGCGATGGAAATGTATGTGCAGGTTTCGTCGTCGGTGGAATGTTGACCTGGAAACATCCATGGAATATTTACCATGAATGCGAGGACGATTTCAACGGATCTGTAGCGTTTGACTACGACTTTGTGGGCGAGGGTCCTGACGTGGTTTGATAGTCGTTTTGAAAGGGCTGCTGCTGATGGCATGAAGAGGGCTGATGCGGCCATTATGGATGTATAGAGAAATGCTGATCTTGAGCGGGTGAAATCGACAGTGTATATCCTTGGATCGAGACCCCATCGAGTGTGCGCAAGATTGCGATGGAAACTGCTGGTCAGTAAAGATCAGAGGCGTGTCAGGGTACTTACAAATGGAATAGCTTGTCAGCTTCATCTTCAGAAACAAGTCCCAAAGTGACAGGGTCAACGTCGGATCCAACGTCTAGATGAACTTGCGCCGGGGCAAAGAAAGCTTGAATTTCATCCTCGGTTTGTCCAGTTGTACTTGCTGTATGCGCCTGCAAAGGTGAATTCCCATGTCTCGACTCTGGTGACGGTTGAATATAAGATGCCCTCGCAAGAAGCTGCAACGGATTCTCAGCGTCGTCAATCGCAAGACTTTGCTGTGTTCTCTGGATGAACTCGGGCATCACGACAGGATCCTGCTCCTGCTCTTCCTCTTCCTCAGAGTACGCATCCTCTTCACCATCGCCACTGGCACTGTATCTTGTCTGCGGGGCATCAGGTGAATTCGCGCCGCTGAGTAGATCTTGCAGATGGTTTAGAATCCTATCGTCTTCTGGATTCTTTTGAGCTGCTGAGCGAGCGCGTTTGACAGCTTGATCAATTTGGTACAGGGCTTTATCAAGACCTGTACGTTTACTGACATTGTTTTAGTCTTCAATTGAGATGAAGAAAGGGGGGATGCTGCTCACTTTTTAATGCCCTTTTGACGACCGGGATGATATGCAGGTCTCACGCATTCGCAATCAAGCTGGATACATCTCCTGCATCGTTCCTGATGGGGTTTCCAATCGCATTTGATCTTTGATCGACGACAGACGAGACAAGCAGCTTGTCTCGGACGCGGCGAATCACCTCCTTGTTGAAGCGGGGACGTTGACAACGTCTGGAGGAGGTCCGTGTTGGTATTCCCCGCCATTTATTGGTGTTTCTTTTGGTGGGTGTATAATAAATCGGCGGTTGTTTTGTTTACCGAAGAAATTGATTGTGGGTTCCTTTTTTTAATTTGAAAGCACGCGATGCTAAAGAGGAGAAACGTGATGAGATGAATTAAGACGAAAAGGTTGGGGGAAGAAGCATTGACAGGCGATGGACACTTGCCCCGATCCCCGGCGTTGATGGATCGAGTCAGGGAGGATGAAAGCGTCGGAAACAAACATGATTGGTCAGTTTTTAAGCTTCCGACGAGAAATCGGGGAGAGGCGGAGAAGGAGTTAACAGTTAGAACAGTTGTTAACAGTATTGATTGAGAAAATGTAATAATATCAACATGTATTAACGTACTTTACAAGCGGCCCGACCGACCAAGCGGCCCGATCACTTAGATTTCTACCTTAAATCTAGCTTTTAAGAAATTCA